>CM077439.1:415000-652500 GCA_039654765.1 Mylopharyngodon piceus
GTTGCACATATGGTTAATGATATGAACAATCCTCTAACCCTTAACGTGTTCACACCAAGTATGACAACTATAACAATAACAATAAAGATATAGTTATAGTTAATAAAAATCGTTCTAAATATAAAAGAATATCAGAGTCTACACCACAACTATAATGATAACGACAGAGAAACGATATCGTTGGAATCACTCTCAGAAAAAAAATTTTTTTTCAGCTGATGAACAATAAAAACATTGACAGCCAATCAGAATCCATCCCGCTTTAAAGAGCTCGAGCATTTAAAGCAACAGACGACAAAACTGCAGCGCTCTGGATGCTAATATAATTATCGTTATTGTAATATTTATAGTTATAATTTCTGGTGTGAACAGGCCTTAACATAACAAAAAAATATATCATTTTAAAAATCCGATCAGTATCGTTGGAATCACTTTTAAGGCTCGTTCACACTAAGAATGATAACTATAACGATAACTATATTAGCATCCACACCAGCGGACTAAATCTTTCTGTTTATTATAAGTGCTGCAGTTTTCTCGTCTGTCACTTTAAATGCTCGAGCTCCTTAAAGCGGGATGGATTCTGATTGGCTGTCAATGTTTTTATCGTTCATCAGCTGGGAAAAAGTCGTTCTGAAAGTGATTCCAATGATATCGTTTTATCGTTATAGAGGGTATGCAGTGACGTCACTTTCCCGCCGAAACACGCTCCTTCAGCTGGACTGAGTGGCAAAAGAACCTGCTGCATGACTGGATTTAATAGGGTAAACTGCGAAAATGCGAGTAAAACAAACGATTACACTAAAGGTTGGGCTCTTATAACATGTCAAAAAAAACCCTAATCATTTAAAATCATTCCTGACATTTATATTTGCCTGATTTCAACGCGGGGGAAATACATAAAGCAAATCTGCCTGTGAACGTTTTAACTACAATATAGGTAGGTATAAATCGGAGTGATCACTTGTGTCAGTGTTATATATACCGTCATATCGTCCAGCCCTAAAATTTGTATAGTTTTTGTCAGTGTTTATTTAAAAACACCCAATTATGCAGAATATAAGATAGTATATTTAATTGATGAGTTGTCAACACAATATATAGGGTATGATTTTACCTCAAAATCCAACATTTTGACACAAAATGATAACTGCAAATCCACGTTTCTCTGCCTGAGTCCAGTTGTTTCTGTGAATTGCAGCGATCCATTTGCTTCTTTTTTTCTGTAGCTTTCAGCAGTCTGTAAAAATATACCTCAGATTTTGTGTCAAATCTATTTGTACAGTCGATCGCAAAGCTCTTTCCCGTTTTGGATGTGTATTTTTCGCGGCATTCACGCTGAAAACCAATGCTGCCACTCAGTCTTTTGCCACTCAGTGGGCGTGACCGTAGTCATAACGGTCGACGGTGACGTCACGTGCAAACCCTATAGATGTGGTGGTGTGAACTCTGCTATTCTTCAATATTGGCAACTATTTTTTAGAAATATCTTTATCGTTATCGTTATAGTTATCGTCCTTGGTGCCTTTAGAATGATTTTTCCCCCAGTTTATGAGCTAAAAATTTTGACAACCAATCAGAATCCATCCCGCTTTAAAGCGCTCGAGCATTTGCGACAGACGACAAAACTGCAGCGCTTATAATAAACAGAACGATATTGTCCGCTGGTGTTTATTGTAATATTTATAGTTATCGTTCTTGGTGTGAACAGGCCTTCACAGTGGGTGTAGCACTCACAGGTCACTTATCGCAAAATGTCAAGCGTCTGTTCCTTAAAGGGTGAGAATAAATTACAGATGGTGTAAATGACGTGTTGTTTTGGTTGTGTTTGTAGGTGATCTTTATCCAGCTCTGTCTAATGCTGCTGTTAATCTGTCTCTGTGTGTCATAATAAAGCAGCTTGAGGTGCTGCTCTGATGTCACAGGGATTCATTGTCATATAATACAGACAGTCTGAAATGAATGAGCATGATCTTAAAATACTTTAAAAACAAGATTTACATGGACAATTCTCATTGTGCATATCATAATAATAATAACAACTCAACAAAAGGGCAGACACTTCATATATAGGCCTTTGAAATGGCTTGTTGGATTAAATGTAGCTTCTGTGTTTGTAAGACACAGACGCCATTTTACACAGTCCAGGGTTTGAAATGAAATATTCTGACATTTGTGTGTATTCTCGATGTCTACAGACTCTTTAAGTTTTATTGTTTCATATATTTAGAAACATATTGCTGTAAAATATAAAAATGGACAATTATCTTTATTATCAGGGCATGTTTGTTAATGATGGTACATTAAAATAAAACAAATGTTCATTTGTATAAAGGTAAACCAAAGATGTTCAAAAACGATTAAAGAGCGCCCTCTGGCGATAATCGGTAAACTTTATTTTTCTGCTTCCCATATGCAGATTTCGAGTTTTTATTAGATGGACGTATACTAAACACACATTTGTAACTATATACTAAACACACATTTTAACATATAATATGTTGTTCGTTACATATTTCCCTTAGACATCAAATCTTGTTGCCACAATTCATTAAAGTATAAAGACTTTTTATTTTTTTATTTTATTGTCACATAATTTTGTTTAGACGTCCATATATTGTCGTTAAATAACAGTATGACAACAGGTGGACAAAGTTTCAAACCAAAATTAATATTTAACTGGATTGTGTGATTTTACTGATGTCACGTGTAAGTAACATGGAATTTTACCAATGTGAAAAGTGTAGCTTCACAATAAACTACTTCACAATTTTCAGCTATAGGTACAGGTTTGTTTGATTTTATTCACATGCTACGCATACCGATAATTATTTATTTCTTGGTGCTTGTATTTAGTGGAATTAAGAGCATTACAACATAATTTGTTTTTAGAGGGCATTGACTTATACAAACAACACATAAAAAAAAAGAAAAAAAAGAAAAAAAAAAGACTTATACAAACAACAAAATCTGATATCAAGGTGAAATCATGTGAAATCAGGTGAAATCATGGCCAGATCAAACGATCTCTCACAGGCCCTCAGAGGAGACACTGTTGATGAATGAAAAGGTCTTATTTCCATTTCAGAGACATTTGAGGTCGATCGCTCCATGATCCGAAGAGCGTCAACAAAAGAAAATGTCAAACCCATTATTTCATACCAGGCCAGGTCATTCAGGAGACTGAACGATGATGCAGAAAATCCCTCAAAACCCCTCGATCACATATGAGCAACTGTCTCCTGGGTTGCCAAATCTGTCGTTTACCCGCAGAATTGAGCTACTTCTAAACTGTTGCCGCGGGTTGATTTTTTCCCCCGCGGATTAAAGGTTTGACATTTAGCATTAATAGTATTTGACTGAAATGCTTAAGTATTTAAATATTTTATATTCTACCAATGATAAAACTGTGCTAGAAGTTATAAGTTTTGTGAAGCTATAGCCTTTTAGCTGTTTTTATGATCACTACGATAGTGGTTTTAATTTGAACATTGACAGTATGTATTTTTTTAGGTATGGGAATGGCATATTTTGATTTTTGATATTTGGGATGTTGTCATTGGGCTATTTCTTTCTTTCTTTCTTTTTTTTTTTTTGATTGGTACGTTTTGTAACGCAGACCTGGCAACCCTGATTGTCTTTGAAGTGTTTGATGTACAGAGACTTAAAACGTTTATTTAATAAATTCCTCTGTAATTGTTATTTGTTAAATTAGGTCAGCTTATGTATTTGGTTAAAACTGAGACAGAAACTGAACAGAACCAGGAATCCCTGCATTTACGCTTTTATGACTTACAAATGAGGAGAACAACAAGCGATTCTTTTAAATACCTTCACGATTGTCGTCTATGGTATATTTAAACCGACTTTATGTCTGCTTTAAGCAACATTAGTGTTGATTTTCGCACGATTAGGATAGAAATTACCTGACATACGGGATCTACATCACATTCCCCTACTGAAGCGATGACGCGCCACGCGCTGCCAGCCAGGAGGACCGTTGGGGCGTTCACGTACACAGCGATTGGACAGCGCGCGAGAGATACACACAAACACGTGTAAGGTGTTTTTAGCTTTCAAACTGATTTTAGGCGGGTTTTTCGGTTTTCCTTCACAGACAGGATCGGACTCCACCGCAGCCCGTCTTGGGACAGTACTGTGACGACTTTTTGGAAAGAGTTAGTTGCATTAGATTCACAAACTTTTGAATTGCAATAGTTGTTTTGATGGGGAATAACGGATCTAACGCCGTGTATTCAATTCAAGCGACAGTCAAGACAAGAGTTGAATGGCAAAGCAGCAGTATGCAAGGTGAGTGTCTCGCTTATTCGTGACTATAGTAATATAGTATAGGCTATAGGTAATTATGAAGTGTTTTAACAGTTCAAATGTCTGAATGAAGATAAAGGTAAAAAGATAAAAATGTCAAATCAAAGTGGCATCTCATCTCCAACAAATGTTTAGCTTTTCTGAGAAATATTATTTTTTGCAATGACTTTTAAACAACAGGTGCTAAGGTGAGTTTTAGTGGTTGTATGATGTCAGTTCCCCTCAAGTTTACACAGGTGTCCTGGCAGAGTAAACACAGGTGTAATTAATCACACAACAAACGAACATGTTCCACAAAATGACACAAATTAATTTAAACATCCGAATATACATACTTCCGAAGTGATCTGATGGACACTTTACTATCGCATGAGGCCACGGGAGAGAATTTGTGAATAATGGCAGTGAAGCGACCCAACTGACGCTGGTAGGTCACATGACATTGAAAACATGGCGGATGTAGTACGTCCGGATTACATTTATACTACACACATTAGGCTTGTTCGACTTGATGCAGCGCCGCACAGACCGATCGGCGGCTGACTTGAAGCAGTGCATGCCGGTAAGAAATTTTGTCCGACTTGAGACAGCGCCGACGCCATGTGACTATGACGTATGGCTTCAAAGTACCGCGAGAGCGATTCGAGATCAGCCGCCTGAGTCAGCCAGCGCAGTTTCTCAAGAGGAGCTCTGATGACGACACAGCTGTTCCACGATTGGCCGGATTCACCGCATGACAACGATCACGTGTGTTTCGTGTTTATTGTCACGCCTTCAGTTCCACTAATGCTCACAAATCTGTATTTTTATAACAGTTAAAGCTCTTTTCATGTAGTCGCGATGTTGTATTGTGTCATGTTTATCAAAATAAAACTGATAAAAAACTTAGACCGCACTACATTAGTTTTTATAAAGTATATGCTTATATTGAACTTTATTCTTGTAAAAACAGACGCTGTAAGCAGTACATAAAGTATTGAATGAAAGTGTCTCTGAAACATCGGTGTATTAGTCAAATATTGCATTTATTTCAGTTCAGTTGTGATAAAGTATGCAAACGCAGCGCGAGAGTCACTACAGGAAGCAGAAAGTGTCTGACTTCACGTGTCCGTTTTCAGCTCCTGCGTTTTCAGCTCCGTTTTCAGATCCGCAGCCGATGTCGAACACACCTAATCATACTATGGGCCTATAGAACGTATTTTTTTATGGTTGCGAAGTACTTTTTTGAAATAAGTACCTTCTCAGAAAGTATGCATTATCGGATACATCCTATCCAGCGCTGCCAATTTAGCGTTTTTGTCGCTAGATTTAACGACTTCCCCGCCCCTTTTGAGACTTTTTTCCTAAAGCCTAGCGACAAATCTAGCAACTTATTGGACAAACCTTATCTAGATTCCGTGACTCGCCCACTGATCTATATTTATATTAATAAAGATCAGTGGACCGGCCAGTATGATGTCATCTAGCGTCATTTAGCGACCAGTTTTAGCTACTTTCAACTGAAAGCAATTGGCAACACTGACCTATCTACCTTATTTTTAACTTAAGAGCAGACTTGGCCATTGTAACTTGAATGTGTGAGGCTTCTGGTTTCATTCGCTTAGTTATTTTAGCTGTACAAAATTATTTACGATAATTGCATGTGACGACAGCATAACTTGTTTAAAATGTAAGTTATTCTGTATATAAACTGTTGTATTAAAGCAGTATCACACTTACAATTTTGTGTTGGCCTGAATATTATAATAATTGCCGACCAACGGCAACAGACGCAACAGGGAAAACACACTGTTCCCACAAAACCCAACGTAGTGTCTGTTGCAGTCGGTCTGTGTCTATTGGTGCAGTGTGAATTGTCCTTTATAATACTGTCAGAAAAGCTTGTTTTGGTTAGTATTTATTTATTATATTTTTGGGAGCACCATGAGAGAGGACACTGTTCCAGAAGTTTTCGGAGTCAAACAGGAAATGTCACTCCCACGATGAGAGAGGGGTGGCCACTGGCTTCTGAGATATGCAGAGTTGGCAAGGTTGTGGCTTTCCCAGGACCTTGATGAGAACAGGAGAGAGGGAAATGAGTAATCTGAGAAACATTTGATCCCTTTCATTTAACATCATATAAGATTACATTAAGTGTGATAGTCGTTCAAAAAATAATTAAGAAAGATTATCAGAAATTTAGTATTAAGAACTTTCGAACAGTAGTGCTGTCATCTCTTGATGGTGGTCTGGCAGTCCTGCTTGATCTTTTACCCTACTATAGTTTGCACTTGATGGCACAATCTTACCAGCAGATGGCAGCTAAGATCTCAGCTAAGTGACTATAATAAACTGTTTATTTTATGTAATGAGAACAGTAATTACAAAATATTGTATTTCTTTAGCTAATAGCAACAATTACCACAAACTGTTTAAAACAAAACTAGACTAATGGTGTTTTTTGGATCATTTTTCTTTAGCGTCCTTCACTTTAAATGGTTGACAACTAATGCAGCATTATTGTAGCCTTTTGCTTACACAAATTATAAAATGCTATCCTGTTTACTTTATCTCCAGCTATACACCATTTGAAGTGAAACATTTCCTGTTGACAGCCACAGGTGCAGTGCTCGAACATGCATTCTTTACGTACGTTTCTATTTTATTTTATTTTTAAACTGAGTAATGACTTTGAATGTACATTGTTTAAGGCACTTGGCTCCAAGTCAGATGAGTAGTTTGTCTGCATTCCATCATCCATGAGTCACAGGGCTGCCAGCCAACGGCGATAAAAAACAAAACAAAAAGAAAACCAAAAAGTGTGTTGAAAAATAAAATTGTTTAAAGAGTAACGGATTATATAGCTTAAGGGAGGATATATATTTGAATTCCTCAAACAAATAAATCATCCAAGACCTTGGCCAGCTATCCTTTAACGGTCCTGTTTTGTAGTGGTCTGGTTTGTAGCAGCTATTGTATGATCGCCAAACAAACAGTCACATAGTTTAGTGAGGATTAACACATCCTAGAGCAGGGGTCATGAAAGTGTCACACAGTGAGTGTTAAAGAACAGACATCATTGTAGACAGCACAAATGTGCGCACAAGAGGAAACAATGCATGGAAGAGCCTCCCTACAATCTTAAAAATAAAGGTTCCAAAAGGGTGTTTTTGCAGTGATGCCATAGAAGAACCATTTTTTCTTAGTATGAAGAACATTATAAACATCTAAAGAACCTTTTGTGCTATTGAAAGGTTTTTTGGATGTTATAGGTTCTTCATGGATCCATCGATGCACATGCACTACTGACCTAACAAAGATTTGACTCCAACCATTCAGAAAAAAAAATCATGTTCAAGACTCTGCCTCTGCAATTTTCTTTTCAGTTCCAAACAGTAAAACTTTTGTGAAAAGGGACGTTCACACAGATTTGCAGGGGCAAAGCATATAGAAGTGTTGTCGAATTCATGCAAATGCACAGGGATGCAAATTTCCTGTGGAATTGGGCTACTTTATCACTGTTGCCACGGGTTGTTTTTCATGTCCGCAGGTTGAAGCGACCCCAAATAACATGATACTGGAATGCAAATTTTACCAGGGGAACCCCGCCAAAAATGCGGATTTTACCCACCGGAACGTGATCGGGCTAGTTTTGATTAGCAATTGGGCGGGGTTTTTTTGTGTGAAAACCTGGCAACCTTGCAGTGCGGATACATTTTAAGAATTTAAGTCTTCTAATTTAGGATGACAAACCTCAGTAAATAATAGCTGATAATAAGGAAAGCACTTACATTATAGAACATTTTTTTCAATGGTTGTGGTACAAAAAGGATCAAATTTTAATCTTAATGTAGATAATCACATCTAAACAAGACTTTTTTTTAAAGTCAGCATAAAACAGCATACATAGCCTTTTATAAAGAGAGAGTTCACCCAAAAATGTTCAACATTTACTCATCCTCAAGTAGTTCCAAACCTGTATCAATTTCTTTGTTCTACTGAACACCAAAGAAGATATTTGGAAGAATGTCACTAACCAAACAGATCTCGCCCCCCATAGTATTTATTTTTCCTACTATGGTGGTAAATGGTTTTGCTATGATGCCAGCCCATTCTCTTGCATTATTTTAGATAATAGTGGGTCAAACCTCAATAATAACAACAGTATGTAGTCACTTTCTGTTAATTAGGCCATGTTGACTTAGACATACAAGCTGAAAAGTAAATAAGGTTAAATTCATGTTGACTTCAAACTCAGATAAAGCAACACAAAATCTTCTTATACAGTGCATCCGCAAGTATTTACAGCGCTTCATTTTTTCCACATTTTGTTATTTTACAGCCTTATTCCAAAAGGGATTCATTATTTTCCTCAAAATTCTACAAATAATACCCCATAATGACATGACGTGAAAGAAGTTTGTTTGAAATCTTTGCAAATTTATAAAAAAAAAAAATATCACATACATAAGTATTCACAGCCTTTGCTCAGTACTTTGGTGAAGCACCTTTGGCACCAATTACAGCCTCAAGTCTTTTTGAGTATGATGCTACAAGCTTGGCACACCTCAAGGACATTCACAGAGTTGTCCTGTAGCCACTCCTTTGTTATCTTGGCTGTGTGCTTAGGGTCGTTGTCCTGTTGGAAGATGAACCGTCGCCCCAGTCTGAGGTCCAGAGCGCTCTGGAGCAGGTTTTCATCAAGGATGTCTCTGTACATTGCTGCATTCATCTTTCCCTCGATCCTGACTAGTCTCCCAGTTCCTGCCGCTGAAAAACATCCCCACAGCATGATGCTGCCACCACCATGCTTCACTGTAGGGATGGTATTGACCAGGTGATGAGTGCCTGGTTTCCTCCAGACATGACGCTTGCTATTCAGGCCAAAGAGTTTAATCTTTGTTTCATCAGACCAGAGAATTTTGTTTCTCATGGTCTGAGAGTCCTCCAGGTGCCTTTTGGCAAACTCCAGGCTCAGGAGTGGCTTCCATCTGGCCACTCTACCATACAGGCCTGATTGGTGGAGTGCTGCAGAGATGGTTGTTCTTCTGGAAGGTTCTCCTCTCTCCACAGAGAAACGCTGGAGCTCTGTCAGAGTGACCATCGGGTTCTTGGTCACCTCCCTGACTAAGGCCCTTCTCCCCCGATCGCTCAGTTTGGCCGGGCGGCCCGCTCTAGGAAGAGTCCTGGTGGTTCCAAACTGAGGCCACTGTGCTCATTGGAACCTTCAATGCTGCAGAAATTTTTCTGTACCCTTCCCCAGATCTGTAATCCTGTCTCGGAGGTCTACAGACAATTCCTTGGACTTCATGGCTTGGTTTGTGCTCTGACATGCACTGTTAACTGTGGGATCTTATATAGACAGGTGTGTGCCTTTCCAAATCATGTCCAATCAACTGAATTTACCACAGGTGGACTCCAGTCAATTTGTAGAAACATCTCAAGGATGATCAAGGATGCACCTGAGCTCAATTTTGAGTGTCAAGGCAAAGGCTGTGACTACTTATGTACATGTGATTTTTTTTTTCTTTTTTTATTTTTTAATAAATTTGCAAAGATTTCAAACAAACTTCTTTCACGTTGTCATTATGGGGTATTGTTTGTAGAATTTTAAGGAAAGTAATGAATTTAATCCCTGTTGGAATAAGGCTGTAACATAAAAAAATGTGGAAAAAGTGAAGCGCTGTGAATACTTTCTGGATGCACTGTATCTTAGACTTCACTCTTGTCAAAATGCATTTGTTCTTCAGCTGTCCTTATGTTCCTAAACTAAAACAGAGTGAGGAAACAGTCATAGCACACGTTCAGTTTAATATCATTCAGGGCAGCTGGTTCGTCCCAGTTAGTAAGTATAAAGTCAAGCATATGGCAGCGTGGCTTACTGTGCTTGAAGCTTGTTGGTAATAATGTAAAACGATCCTTTGAGATATGAGATACCCTTAAACAGAGGAAGTTCCCATATTTACAGCTTCTTAAAATAGCCCCTGCGCACAGCACTTGGCATGTATCAGTGTCCCGCTCAGAAGCGAGGGGCCCAGAGTTTTCCCACACATAGCTGAAACTGATGTCACAGTGAGTAGTGAAAAGCTGAAGGAAAGAAGGGCATGTATGGACGGATGTTGGGCCCGGCAGAGGAGCAAAAGGTGGCCAGAAACTCTGAGAAACCAAAGGCTCATTTCCCCTCATCATTTAACCAGTCTTCTGGGGAAACCATTACGTAATGCAAAAGAAACCATGACCCTGCTATTAACACCCCGTCAGCCTTTCATCTTTGCAGTTTTGATGGGAAAATTGTGTTTTCTTCTCAGTGGGTGGACTCGCTACATTTATACCTGTTGATGTAGTCTCCCTGTATGGCAGGGTGGATCTTTCCTCAACAAAACACTGTGTGTTATTTAATTTTCCATATTTCACATACATGTACTGTAATATTATGGCTTGGCAGTATGATAGCAGAAATGTATCATCGGATAGAAATGCTGCTGTATCATTTAACCACAGCAGGACTGTTTACACCAATCAGGCATAACATTATGACCACCTTCCTAATATTGTGTTGGTCCCCCTTTTGCTGCCAAAACAGCCCTGACCCGTCGAGGCATGGACTCCACTAGACCCCTGAAGGTGTGCTGTGGTATCTGGACCAAGATGTTAGCAGCAGATCCTTTAAGTCCTGTAAGTTGTGAGGTGGAGCCTCCATGGATCGGACTTGTTTGTTCAGCACATCCCACAGATGCTCGATTGGATTGAGATCTGCAGAATTTGGAGGCCAAGTCAACACCTCAAACTCGTTGTTGTGCTTCTCAAACCATTTTTGCTTTGTGGCAGGGCGCATTATCCTTCTGAAAGAGGCCACAGCCACCAGAGAATACCGTTTCCATGAAAGGGTGTACATGGTCTGCAACAATGCTTAGGTAGGTGGTACATGTCAAAGTAACATCCACATGGATGGCAGGACCACCTTCTTCCATTGCTCCGTGGTCCAGTTCTGATGCTCATGTGCCCACTGTTGGCTCTTTCAGCGGTGGACAGGGGTCAGCATGGGCACCCTGACTGGTCTGCAGCTATGTAGCCCCATACGCAACAAACTGTGACGCACTGTGTATTCTGACACCTTTCTATCAGAACCAGCATTAACTTCTTGAGCAATTTGAGCTACAGTAGCTCGTCTGTTGGATCGGACCACACGGGCCAGCCTTCGCTCCGCCCACATGCATCAGTAAGCCTTGGCCGCCCATGACCCTGTTGCTGGTTCACCACTTTTCCTTCCTTTTGATAGATACTGACCACTGCAGACCGGGAACACTCCACAAGAGCTGCAGTTTTGGAAATGCTCTGACCCATGGTACAATGGTATATAAAAATCAGTATCCGTGATGGACTGGCCATCTGTCTGAGCTGTTTTCCCTGCCTGAGACACTGGGATAGGCTCCAGCATACCTGTGACCCTACAAAGGACAAGCGGTTTGGAGAATGGATGGGATGGATGGATATTGCGATATATACAGTATATACTGTCACTGTGTTATGAATATATATATGATTTTGGTCATTTCACTCATCCTAATACAAAAGTTGGTGGTGAAATGTCCCTCTGAATAGTCCAATATCTACGTGACTAGCATGACTTGGAAGCAAGGTTCTGAAATGGGGAAAACAGAGCGCTGTATCTAAATAGATCCTTCCTCTGCCTTTTTTATGTTTGAAAAAGTCCCCTTCACAATACTTTTGTGTTAGGGAGGAACACTTCAAGAGGGTGCCAAAATAAGCAGATTTAATCGCAAGAAAACAAGCAAGCTATCTTCAGACTTCCACTGCTGCACATGCCGCAGCTGTTTCAGCGAGTCATGCGACAGTGATGTGCCTTGGAAACCGGCAAAACAGTAACGCTGACATGCACAATCCTATTGTTGGCCACTACAGCCATTGTGTTCCCCTCTCCAGGAGGCTCGTTCTACGAATAGGTCTTACAAGTATTGGTTACAAAACCATATGCTGTAGTTGTCTGGTTTAAATTAAGTAGTACTGTAAATGCTCACTAAAAATCAATCTGTATAAGAAAGATAAGTTAAAACAGTATAGTCAATGCCAAAGGTGAGTTTGAGTTTTTGACTTATTGTATCAACCCAGGCTCATTGGAAAAAAAGAGAATATGGCGACATATCTGCAGAATTAATTTACGTTGCTTCTTGCATGTTTACTTACAAATAGTCAGTGAGTTGCACTAAAGGCGCGTTCAGTTTTATCCAAAACAGATGAATGTGATTTATGGTACGTCCAGTGAGTATTCTTAAAAGGTTAATGCTCTATCGCGTTTGAAAAAAGCATACAACCTACACTAAACCCGACCTTAAAACGAACCGATAGTGTTAACAAAAACAAACATGAGATGCAACCATGCCATTTTAGCTGCTTCTTTGAGCTCTTTTATCGTGGCTTGTGTTTCACAGGACTCAATGCAATGCTGTACCAGGTGAGCTGCTGAGTAAGTTTACTACATTAGATAGGCCACATATGGAGCTGGTTATGTGATGCAAAGTCAAAATGTATTTGTTTACAAATCATGTACTATGGTAAAAGGGTTTTGAGGTCATAACATATTGTGTAAAGAACCGATAAGTCTTTATTAATTAATAATCTGCCCCTGTAATAATAATTTGTGTGAAAAGGAATAAAAGTTGTTGGTGTTTTATTGCCTCTAGTGTTCATTTCAGCTGGAAACTGCAGTGAATTGTATGTACAGGGGTGTTTTTGAAGTTTTGCCAAAATGTAGGTAGAGGCATCTTTTTACAGTGAGCCTGAGTTGCATTTCACTGTTGTACTCATTTAAGATGAACAAGTGCAAAATTGCAAAAATCACTATACTTTTGCAGTTTCAAAATAGAGCCTTTGTTAGGGTGTTAGCAATGTGAATTGTTTTTCTACGGGGTTTGGACAATGAAACTGAAAAGCCTAATTTTAGACCACAATAATTTATTAGTATGGTTTAGGGCTTCCTTTTGCAGCCAAATACAGCATTAATTCATCTTGGGAATGACAGATAAAAGTCCTTCACAGCGGCCAAAGGGATTTTTGAGCCTTTCCACTTCTAGAACAGTGGCCAGGTCACTATGTGATGCTGGTGGAGGAAAACGTTTTCTGACTTACTCATACAAAACACCCCAAAGTGGCTCAAAAATATTTAGATCAGGTGACTGTGGGCCATGGGAGATTTCATGTTCATCAAACCACTCTGTCACAAGTCTTGCTGTGTGTATTGGTGCATTATTATGCTGACACATGGCACCTCCTTCAGGGTATAATGTTTGAACCACATGGTCCTCCAGAATGGTTCGTTAGTCCTTGGCAAGCACAGTAGGGAATGTCATGATATTGCAGGCCAAACCATCACTGATCCACCCCCTGCTTCACTCTGGGCAGCAACAGTCCAGGTGTTCAGCCTCTTTGGGGCTTCTCCACACTGTAACTCCCACGGATGTGGGAAAGACAGTGAAAGTGGACTCATCAGAGAACAATACATGTGTCACATTGTCCACAGCCCAAGAATTCCTCTTTTGGTACCACTGAAATCGATGTTTGGCCTTGGCACGAGTGACCATAGGTTTGGCTATAGCAGCCCGACCATGAATACTGATTCCTGACAAAGTTTTGGTGGAAACAGGAGAGTCTTGGCAGCTGTGGTTTTTTGGGTGCAATCTGGGTTAGTACCTGGACATCCCTTTTAGACAGCTTCCTCTTGCATCGACAGTTACTCCTGTTGGATGTAGTTTGTCGTCCTATGTGCCGACATTACCCTGGATACCCTAGCTCTCGATACACCTTGCTGTCCTGGTCACAGATGAGCCAGCGAGACACACACAAACAATTTGTCCTCTTTTGAAATCTGATATGCCTCCCATTATGTTGGTGGATTGCAATATTTTATGTACTCTGTATGTGCTCTGCGAATTCAGTCTTCACACTCGGCTCTTACTGATGGAATGTGAAATCAATGAAGATTGGCCACCCGGCTGCGCATGTATAGGAGTGAAACCTCCAACACTATATTGGCCAGTGTTTCAGTTTCATTGTCCAACCCCTACTTGTTATTGGTCCCAGTATGTACACTCTTCAGGAAATGAAGTCTGCAAGGCTGGCTTCTAGTACAACAAACCGAGAGAGTACAAGTCATGACACATATCATCTTAATTGTGAGAAAATTAAATGCCAATAAAAACTGATACTAGACTGTTTTAACTGCCAGTAACTGGTGCCGTAACTGCCAGTAAATGGTGCCGTATCTCACAGTACCATTTACTGGCAGTTACAGCACCAGTTACTGGCAGTTAAAACTCTCTAATATCGGTGAATGTTATATGAACTGATTCAGCCATTAGTAGAATGAGATCTCTCACACACTTAGGAGCAAGACCAGCAGTTATACATCCTTCATGCCTGAGACCCAAGGTCAACAAACAACATTCAAATGGGTGCTTTAGCCCAAAAATATCCTGCAGTGTCTCTTTCCCATGGAGAGTGGTATGGCCCACCTCCCCTAAGGGCCCCAGTGCTCTGGTGACAGCTCTCGGGGTGTTATTAACCTTGTGCAGGAGAGGTGACACGAGGCCCCGCGGGCCAGTTTAGAGTTGCTTTAAAGGGTATTAAAATAGCATTCAAAGGACAGAACAGCTGTGTTATCTAGGGCTTCCGAGATAAATACTGTACATCTGTAAGTAATGACATCACTGTGCTGTGGATGCTCTTGTTTATACAACATTAAACATTCATAAGCTAATTGTTCTATTGTTATAAGTTAAAAAAAACAGCCTATTGACACGTACGTTGAAGCAAAGGGATTAAACCAGGGATAGCAGGACAGCTCCAGGACCGACGTTTAAACCTACAGTATTACTAAAATATCAAATTCACCTCTCATTAATCTTAAATTCACATGGCTTCCATTAAATCTTATGATGTGTAAGCCCTATTTACAACACATGGCTACATTCCATTGGCTTTCAAAAGCCGAATTTTCTGGAATACAGCATTGTGTTATATTAGTAGGAGGGGAATTACCATCAGTCCTTTGTCATCAAGAAGGACGGGACATTTGCTTGTACTTCTTTACATATGTAAAACTGATGTAGTACAGCTTTTCCTTAGAGAAATTATTCAATTAAGACGTGTGATCTGTTTTCCACCAAGGATGTCATTTGTTATTTATGCTGGTTCCCACGTTAACCACCCTTTGACCTCAAGATATCAGATGCCACGGTTTATGCTTGTTGTTGTTGGTGTCTGTGTCTCACTGAAAAAGCAACTCAAATGGAAACATCCAAGGACATAGACATGCATGCTTTCTCCACATCAACAATGTATCCAATGTTTTTGCTTTGTAGGAATTTGATCCACTGAGTTTTTTTTAATTATCTGTAAAAAAAAAAAAAAAAGTCAATGAAGCATTTGTGTCTGGGATCCATATGCGCATACCAACTACCGCATGCTGATCGCTTGTACTCTCTACATTTAGAAGTCACTGACAGCTCTCTCATGTAGCACCACATTAAAATAATACAGATATGAATGAATTACCAAATACAGAATTGAATTGATGTGTCATCACACGTGTAGAGCTGCACGATTAATCGTTAATTAAAAGATCGCAATCTCAATTCAAACACCCACGTGATCTTAAATGACAATGATTCGGCTCTGTCTATTAAACCTTTGACAAGTACGATCACAGCGAACATTCAGATCTGTGTTGATCCAGAGAGAGCAGTTGTCATGTGTAGATATGAAACAGCTTTTCAACCACACAGTATCATTATTTCTGCCTTACAATAATTCAGATTATCACAGAAGTACTGGATAAAAGTTTATAGTTCGGATATAAACACTGATGTCTATGGTAGCGATCAAAATAGAGTAAATTACCTTTTGAAAGTAACTTGATGCTTCAAATAAAGATTGTATCAATTACATTGTTACACCAGTAGGTGGCGACAAGTGACTGTTAAAAAATTTATTTGTCATTGAATCATGCATTCAAGAGATTTGTTCAAAAGCGCTGATTTATCCAGTAATAGGGGTTATGCGCAATCTAACTTCCGTATTCTGTAAAACAGATCAGATCGCTTCCGGTTTAGGTCTTTTGTATGTGCTTCATGAAAAAATTATCTGTTTTATTCAAGATAACTTAAAAGTAGCGAGCAAAGAAGAGCATAACTGATGTCCCCCACATATGCAGATTGAAGTTTAAAAGCTTTTTTCCACACTAACGTTTAGATATTTAATAGAATAAAACACCTATAACAATGTGAACTAGGTAGTTTCGCTGTTTACTTTAAAAGTCCATAGATATGCCGTCAGTTCATACTGCTGTTAACACTTTCTCTGACAAGCGGATGCAGTGAGACCAGTTTTCCGGTTTGGTCATGTGACATTCGACATATACCCTATGAAACAAGTGAAGTATTTATGAGTGAGTCATTGAATCATTCATTCAAGAGATTCATTCAAAAGCGCTAATTCATCCAGTAATGAAACAACTGAAGTCTTTATGAGTGAGTCATTGAATCATTCATTCAAGAGATTTGTTCAAAAATGCTGATTCATCGATTAATGAAACAAGTGACGTCTTTATGAGTGACTCATTGAATCATTCATTCAAGAGATTCGTTCAAAAGCGCTGATTCATCCAGTAATGAAACAAGTGAAGTCTTAATGAGTGAGTCATTGAATCATTCAAGCAATTCATTCAAAAACGCTGATTTTGTTCAATTGTCTATTCAGAATCGTGAGAGAATTGATCCCTATTTTAAACAAAAAAGTGATTCTCAATTTATCCAGAATCGTTCATCTCTAATTTGTGTGCATATTGGCTATTTAGCACCAGCTTTAAATGCAGCCCATCCAATCAGATTTCAGAGTGTGTTCAATTTATAATTGTCCCATAGTAACCAGTGTTCGTTGGTTATGTAATATCTTCACCATCACTAGGTGGTCTGCCACACTTAGACTGTTCTACCAGGTTCGGGTCAGTTATGTGTTCCTCTACATGGAAAAAGACCTCTCTTGGAAAAAGACTACTTTGGGAGGGTCATTAAAATATTCCTTTGGTATTTGACCCTTGTTGACCTCAGGGGTTTGTCAGGCAGGTCGACCTCTGTTGTCAAGGTTCACTCTATCTTCTGTCTGTTTATGTGTTGCGGCACTTTAGAGAACACGACACTCAGAAACCTCCCACCGTTTGCCAAATGAACCTCTGATACTCTACAAACACGTAACTTGAAATTTAAGACCTCAAGGACTGAATTTTGGGCATATTTGGGTAAATGCCAGTTTTGCCAGTCTGGATATGTAAAGCGGTTTACCAGCGGATATCCATTGGATGTACAATCTGTTACATCATGGTACTCTGAGTTAAAAAGGTCGGTTGCTTCATCATCTTTCTCAGTGTGATTGTGTACTAGCACTTACCTTCCTGTACTTCAGTTTACATCTCAAATATTCAACATTGTATTTCTAATCTTGCATTGGTTTTTAAAACTCGTGGCTAATCTGAACTTTTAATTTTTTTGTAATCAAGGCATTAAAACTGTACTTCTCTACAGTAGGATAAATTTTGTAATTGGCATCCGTTTGCTATATCTTATGTTGACCTTGAATGCCCAAGTACAAGAATGATGACAGTTGCTATAAGGATAATGCTATTCAGTCCCTCTGAGTGAAAATAGGGTGAGGTAAGTTACAAGTGATCTATATGGAGGGGAATAAAAATGATAGTGTGGTTAGAAACTATAGTGGCCCTGTCTTAACCTCAACCGTAACAGGATCTGGAGAATTGACGTCTTGTGATTCATTTAAAGGGCATATTTTGAGAGTCTAGAAGAGCATTTCCCCCAAATTAGGCTGTAAATTTTAATGATGTGATGTGGCTAAAATAAACTTTCAAAGAAAAACTTGTTTGATGTTTACCACTAAACCAACCCCACCACAATACTGTTTTAGATTATAGTTAAATGATGGCATATCTGCACATCTGCTTTTTGAATAGACTTGTGGTTTCAGTAGATAAAAATAAGAATAGATAGTTACTTTAATATCTAGTCCACAAATGGCTTCATGTCATCATAGCTTTAGCAGCATAACCATTGATGTCAGTTGGTCTGCTGTTGGTCTGACTGCTTTCATTGACAAAATGAAGTATAATATAGTATATCCATAATGATTATACTTATTCAGAATGTAAAATCTTTTCCATTCTGGAGAATGAATCCGAAATATTGATGACTCATCTTGCACTCGGGGCCGTATCCGTGCATAATAAAATGCACTTTGAGAAGTTCCATCTCTCTAATACAACCTGCTTCTAGCAGTAGCAAATAGCAAGTAAAAAAGTTCATTGCTGTGAAACGAATGGCTTTTAGCTATTTAAGAAGTAGATGAGCCCATTTCCCATCCAAATTTTCAGTTTAAATTTGAAATTTAAAACATAGGAAAGAAACTGGACTTGCCAGGCCTTTTCACTGGGTCTATAATAAAACTTCAGGAATAACAATAAAATAAAAGACTAAAAACAAGTTGTTTAAAACAGTATTATTGAGTGCTGCAGTCATGACGTCAAAATCCGAAAGACTAATTTGCCACTGTGTCCCTTAGAATTTTCCTATGGGTTTTTATCATGTGTTTTTTTTTTTTTTGTTTGTTTTTTTTTTTTCCCCAATTTATGAGTAAAATAAGGTAAACATAAGTTGACGTTGACTAGCTACACACACTCACAACCCAAATGCTCTCATCTAGTTACTTATAACATACGTTTTTAAAATAAGCATAACAGTTTCAAAATTACCATTTTCGATATGGGTGTGTACAATTTACGTTGTAGAACAAAACGGCCAAGTATCATCAAGTTATGTTGTATTACAAACTTTATTTTACTCTTAAATGGAAAAAAACAAAAAAACAACTCTATTATAAAAACCCATAAGAAAATCTTGAGGGATCCAGTGTTGAATTAGTTTTCCGAGTTCTGACGTCACGACTCTATTAATGCTGTGGCATAATAGCAGAGCCAAGGAAATGGAAAACAGTAGTTGCATGAATTTTTATTATATATTATTATATTATAAATCTTGACTCTTGTATTTTGCACATGCGTTTAATGAAACCGTTCGGCCCACTTAGACAGTGGTTATGACTCATTTTGCCATTAGATCTGTGAGTTTGGCTTTGGACAAGATTCCCATGCTGCTCAGACAACCACATGCAGTTCTCCCAGTTGGCCATCTGCTTAGCATTTCTTCAGTGTTTTGAAACTTGACGGGAATTAGAGTACTGCTAATGTAACACTTCGCAGTCCAAGAACTAGTCACTCCACCGCATGGCAGCAATTCTGATGCCATTGTCCAAGTCTTACCACACAGTGTGATAAGAACATAATGCTTCTACTCTGGCAAAAGAGCTCTATTTTGGGGGTAACTTTGATATTATGCGCCATTTTCCTGCACATTTAAAGTGGTCATGAATATGCAAAATCAAATTTGCCTTGATCTTTTGACATATACGAGGTCTTTGTACCATTTAAACATCCTGCAAGTTTCAGAACTTAAAGGATCAGTCCACTTTCAAATTAAAATTTCCTGATAATTTACTCACCCCCATGTCATCCACGATGTCCATGTCCTTCTTTCTTCAGTCGAAAAGAAATTAAGGTTTTTGATGAAAACATTCCAGGATTGGAATTAAAAAAAAAAAAAAAAAATTAAAATGTATATGGTTTATAAACACAAATGATCGCCTCGCAATTGCTTCCGCCAGACCGCACTTCCGTATTCTTCAAAAAGCTTACGCTGTATGTCCTACACCTTCCCTATTCAACTTACGGAACGAACGCGGCGCCAGTTCCGTTTTTTCCGTAAGTAGAATAGGGAAGGCGTAGGACATACATTCCTCGTCTGGTATCATTTAAAGCCCTTTGAAGCTGCACTGAAACTGTAATTTTGACCTTCAACCGTTTGGGGTCAATTGAAGTCCACTATAAGGAGAATAATCCTGGAATGTTTTCATCAAAAACCTTAATTTCTTTTCGACTGAAGAAAGAAGGACATGGACATCTTGGATGACATGGGGGTGAGTAAATTATCACCAATTACCTTTAAAACATCCTCCTCATTATAAATGAAGCATTTATTTAATCAAGCTCCAAAAAACAGCTTGTTTTGATATTGCAGGATCTGTGATGTCACACGAGCAAATACATTTGCATATGCCCGCCTCCAGAGCAAGACATCGACCAATAGTTATACATCATCACACCATAGGCCCCAACTTAAATTATATTAAGCAGACTTTAAAAAATCAAGTTAAATCTCATATAACTTATAAACAAAAGTTGAAATTGCTTAAATTATTTTGATGAGTTAAAGTAATGCAAAAACATACTGTATGTTGCAGTGACTTATTGATCATATCATTTTTTTTCTTGTACAAATATAGTCTCCTGCCAAATAACGTCCTCCCTTTCCAGAACTGTCTGGTCGAGATGTTATTTCATGCATATTCTTTTTGTCGAGTCACATTGGCCTGATTGTCATCCCTGACCATGCCGACGGCTGCCAACGACACATGAAATCAGACTGACAGATTTGTGTTAGCTGTTCCTAGAGGAGAGGGGACTCTGACAATAATGTCCAGAAAAAGGTTTGTAGACTGAGGTGCTGTCAAGACTGATGCGATCATGTTGTTTTTCTTTGCATGCCAATTTTAAACTTAGTGAAATTAATTAATAAATGAAGGCATGAACTTGACTGAAGGAGAATCTCAATAAAAGTCATTCATCCCCAAAATCAAAAGAATTAAATTATATTTTGCTTAAAGCAAATTAAGCATATTTTTATGTATTTTTATTTTTAATATTTGCAACAGGAGCTGAATGTATGCATTGCAAGACATCATTCTATCCCAAACAAAGAGCTTTTATGCTTTTATTCATGTGATGTTTTGTTTACAGTCTCCGCCTCAAACATTCTTCCTGTGTAATCACAGTTATTGCCGCATTTCCTTCTAGATCCTTGACAAATGTTTCATGAGAATTTCATTGTGCATTGGCCCTGCCTTAGTTTACATATGCTGTGGAGGGTCAGCAGTCTGTTACAGAGGAATATATTCATATACTGTTAAAGGGTCATGACATGATTTATTTAATATATTCCTTCAGGTTCACTTATAATGTTAAAGTTTTTTTGCAGACACACACATTTTCAACCTTCATTCTGACCCTCTGTCTTTAAGGTGCTGCCCCTTTAAGGCTTGTCAGTAAATGGCCACTGTTATGATTGGCTAACGTCCTTGCATAGGAAATGGTATCAACGTCCACTCATGTGTCAACCAAAGTTTCTCTCCATTACACTGAGCCATGATTACAAAATCTGCAGTCAAATGCTCCGTATCAGCGTAAACAGCGTCAGTGATTATAATGGCTTCAGAAACCGAACGCACATCTGTATACCGTATCAGCGTAGACAGCGTCAGTGATTATAATGACTTCAGAAACTGAACGCACATCTGTATACCGTATCAGCATAAACAGCGTCAGTGATTATAATGGCTTCAGAAACTGAACGCACATCTGTATACCGTATCAGCGTAGACAGCGTCAGTGATTATAATGGCTTCAGAAACCGAACGCACATCTGTATACCGTATCAGCGTAGACAGCGTCAGTGATTATAATGGCTTCAGAAACCGAACGCACATCTGTATACCGTATCAGCGTAGACAGCGTCAGTGATTATAATGGCTTCAGAAACCGAACGCACATCTGTATACCGTATCAGCGTAGACAGCGTCAGTGATTATAATGGCTTCAGAAACCGAACGCACATCTGTATACCGTATCAGCGTAGACAGCGTCAGTGATTATAATGGCTTCAGAAACCGAACGCACATCTGTATACCGTATCAGCGTAGACAGCGTCAGTGATTATAATGACTTCAGAAACCGAACGCACATCTGTATACCGTATCAGCGTAGACAGCGTCAGTGATTATAATGGCTTCAGAAACCGAACGCACATCTGTATACCGTATCAGCGTAGACAGCGTCAGTGATTATAATGACTTCAGAAACCGAACGCACATCTGTATACCGTATCAGCGTAGACAGCGTCAGTGATTATAATGGCTTCAGAAACCGAACGCACATCTGTATACCGTATCAGCGTAGACAGCGTCAGTGATTATAATGACTTCAGAAACCGAACGCACATCTGTATACCGTATCAGCGTAGACAGCGTCAGTGATTATAATGGCTTCAGAAACCGAACGCACATCTGTATACCGTATCAGCGTAGACAGCGTCAGTGATTATAATGGCTTCAGAAACCGAACGCACATCTGTATACCGTATCAGCGTAGACAGCGTCAGTGATTATAATGACTTCAGAAACCGAACGCACATCTGCATACCGTATCAGCGTAGACAGCGTCAGTGATTATAATGGCTTCAGAAACCGAACGCACATCTGCATACCGTATCAGCGTAGACAGCGTCAGTGATTATAATGGCTTCAGAAACCGAACGCACATCTGCATACCGTATCAGCGTAGACAGCGTCAGTGATTATAATGACTTCAGAAACCGAACGCACATCTGTATACCGTATCAGCGTAGACAGCGTCAGTGATTATAATGACTTCAGAAACCGAACGCACATCTGTATACCGTATCAGCGTAGACAGCGTCAGTGATTATAATGGCTTCTATTTCCTTTTGACGCAACGCTCACATCCGGTGTAGGCAAATGTCAGCCGTTAAGCGTCTGAACGCCAGTGGGCGGGGCCTATGGTGTGATGTTGTATAACTATTCGTCGGTGTCTTGCTCTGGTGGTGGGCCTATGCAAATATTTTTGACCAAGTGACGTCACAAATCCCGCAATATCCAAACAACCTGTTTTTGGAGCTTGATTAAATAAATGCTTTGTTTATAATGAGGAGGACGTTTTAAACTCTGAAACTTGTAGGATGTTTTAATGGTACAAAGACCTCTTATATGTCAAAAGATCAAGGCAAATTTGATTTCTCATGTCACAAGAAATATATTAAAATTTTAAATATATTAAATTGCATTTCAACCAAAACCTGCAACATTTATATTACAATGTAATAGCTTTAATATTGAAGTACATTTCGATGTAGATTGCATTATGTGAAATGGCTGACATTCCAAAGCCAGACATGCCTTAATAATCCCACAGAATTTCTTTGACATCCACAACTGTACTTTTTGTCCTAAATTGGCTAGATCATAAGAGTCTTACCACATCAACCGTAGCTAAAACTTTCTAGGCATTGGCGTTTTGAAATTATTTCACATGCATGAATATGGAATGACCGTGGGCCTTGTTACTGTCTGAACAGAACGGTCACTCCAGGTGACGTACTGTGCATAATGTGAGCATAACCTCTCCTGAGAAGATCTGGGGCAGATTTAATAGCGTTTGGCTTGCGGCCGGCAATCATGGGCTAGGTCTGTTTGGACAAGACTCCTCAGAGACAACTACAGCTCACAAGACAGGAAGCAGCTTGCATGGATCCCAGCGGTCAAGGTTGTGAGGAGATAGAATGGGGGTTGGGGTAGAGAGGGGATTTCCTCGTATGGGCTTGTCATTTTCAAAAAATACCCACAATTATTCTGTAGCCATGAAATATTTAGTAATCTGTTTTTCATCTCGTTTTTCGTATTTGAAGTGCTTTGAAATCCGCTGGTCTGCCTGATTGCTATCGCTGGAATGAAACATACAAAGTTTACATTACATTTAAATAACGATTTCTGGGGAAAAGGGAAATGATGTAAATGCAGGACATGCAAACACAATCTTCTTTTTAACCTTCTCAGAGCTTTTGTATTTAGTATATTTAATTATTTGAATCAAATAAGCGTGTCTATAGATATTTATTTAGTCACTTACAAACAGGGTTGCCAGGTCTGCGTTACAAAACTAGCCCAATGACTACATCCCAAATATCAAAAATCAAAATATGCAATATCCATACCTAAAATGCATTACGGTGAATGTTATATAAAATGAAAACCTCTATCGTAGTGATTATAATCGGGTCATTGACGAATAAGGTTTTTAAAAGTGTAAAAAAAACAAAATGGAGATATAATTAATTTTGAAGTTTTATTAAGTGTTAACAATGAGATTATGTGGTTTTTATAATCAATTAACGCTGATTTTTTACAAGATGGACAAAATTTGTCACCAAAAAAGTCATTCTGTTTAACCAAAATTTCGGTTTTACCGAATGACACTTCTGGTTATGCTGAATGACGATATTTTCAAACAATGCTAACAGGCTGATATCTAGCTAGCTAGCAAAAGGACAGTCAAACATTTTATCTTTAGTTCAAGTTATTGAAATATTACAAACTTTTCCATGTTTTATAGCGGTTGTACCGAATGACCTGATGTTTCGGGACATGCGTATGAGCAAGTGAAAACATGAATTTTTCAAATAGTTAAGAGAGAGTTAGTTACTTTGCTTCACGACCATGTGGTCCTTTGCAGGTGTCTGAATGATGTCACATCCTGTCACCTGATACTGACCGCACGACTTGATCCAAAATGGTCCCTTTATATTGGTTACTCCGAATGACATCAATGAAATTCATTTTTCTGGACATTCTTTCTCATAACAAAGCAATGACTTCTACACATAATTTTAATACCATTTTGCACTATGTTGATATATGATGTTATAAAATCATGCCAGAATAAAAAATATATACATTTATTACATTTTAAGATATTTTAATCACAAATGAAATTGGCATTTGAACGGTTAAACCGAATGACCTTTTGACACTTTAAAATCTTTAAAATACCTTTATATGTAGCAAAATATAATTAAAACCTTTTGGATTCAATAAAAGAGATCTAGTTGTACTACCTTACATACTTTGGATGTCATATCTTTGTTTTTCATTATTATTAAGGCCTTTGGACAAAAAAATGACCCGTCATGTCATTGACCCAAACACAAAGGCTCTCTACCAGTGGCCCTACTTCACAAAACTTAACATCTAGCACAGTTTTATCATTGAGTACAAGCATTTCAATCAAATATAGTCATGCAATAGGTCAAAACTTTAACCCGCTGGGGGGAAAAATCTACCTGTGGCGACAGTTTACAAGTAGCTTAATTCTGCGGGAAAAAAGCAGACTTGGCAACCCTGTTTACAAAAAATACCATGACAATAGCCTACCATGATTTTTGGACATGCATAATGGTGATACCATGTTATTTGATGTTCCTTGGAGTACAATGTAATAAATATCATGAAATATAATAAGTACCAAGATATGTAACATATTTTGTGTGAGTTCCCCTACGTAGGAAATGTCAAATTATTATTATTATTTAAAGCTGAAAATTCTAGTTTGTTGCATAATGGTGTAATTTTTGATCTATGCACAAACGCGCTAGTCAGAACGTCTTTGGTCCTTGCGTCGCGTCTCGCGCCATGAGCGTTGCGTGTTTAGACGGCCGCGTAAGTTATAAATAGTTCAACTTGAAAAAGACCCGCATTCACAGCTGTTTTGAACTCCAGAACGCGTCACGTGTAGGGGGTCGTACAAGATACATAGGATATGCACACATGCGCCGTTGCGTTGCGTCTCGCTGTTTCTATCAGCGTCTCGCGCCAATAGCGACGCGTGTCAAGTTAAAAATAGTTTAGCTTTTAAAAAATGCTTCTCGAGATCCCTCACGCTTTACGAATCGACGTCGCGCACTAGCAATGTCGCCCGTTTTGTTGATTATATCAGGAGCGTTGTAGATGGTCGCGTCGCGTCCAGTGTACATGGGTTGTAGGATGATGAGGCGTGGGGAGGGTTCGGCTGGCCAATGCGCCAATAGACGCCAATGGCTTGAAAAGCCGCTTCTGTGCGCATGATAGTATGAAGACGCTGAGACTCTCAGACGCGTAGAGATTTCACACAGCTGTGATTGCGAAAATATTCCGTATATCTGATAATAAATGGACGGACCAGGAGCAGAAGCATTCGCGGTCCACTTGTCACCGAGGGAAAGCAATTATTGGAAATAATGGGGAATACAACACCCAAACCACTGATAGGTAAGCGATGGCTTGGTTGTCCATTGATTGACATGTCTTGCAACAGAAATCAGAAGCATGTTTGTCTGATTTAATGTGGATAGAGATGTTTAATATCTTGATTTCTTGTGCAAATATCACTCATGTATACGAGCTTCTGAGCTAAATTGGGATGACAGTGTGCGCTGCGTAGGAGTGAGAAGATGACGGGTGATGTTCAAGTTATCCAGAGACCCTGCAAATGTGATTCAATCTAATTCATTAATGTTTTTATATTCTTTTTTTGTTGTTGTTTGCTTATTTGACTATATATGCGTTCAATAGAGAAGATGATTATATCTCTAATGACAGATGGGCTACTTATTATCCCTCATTAACGGGAGCAGAAGAGCTCATGCTGATGATAAACTGCAGTTGTGCAGAAGATGAGAATTTCCCCATTTCTCTCGGTTGAATTCTATGTTTGTTCTATACACTCCTCGATCTCCTAGATTGAATGTTCACAGAGTGTGCCTCAAGCACACCATATGGACACACAGCTTCCATTTAAAGCAGAGATTTACCCTACTAGATCAGTGTAAGTTTAGATAACTGAAGTGAACTTAAGTTAAAATATATGCTTAGTATACAGACGGGTTCAGACGTTGACCATTTCGGAAAATATGTTAAAACAAAGATAATTTCCAATGAAAATTGAATAAAGAAATAATTCAGAATGTAGGTCACTAATCACCTAAGAAAATTTGTGATGTTGATCATGTGAACTGCTTCACTCTAAAAAACACTGGGTTAAAAACAACACAATTTGGGTTGTTTTCAACCCAAGGGCTGGGTAAATATAGGACAGGACACATGTTGGGTTAATTTTACCCAGAAAATTGGGTTGTTTATTTAAGCATAATGGGTTGATTCATTTCTAGCTTTTTTTTTTCTTACTTCATACATGAATTAATGTTTACGGATTAACTTAAATCCTCTCCACTTTTTTTAAATACTCCACACAACCACTAGTTTGCATGATAATTCCTTTATTTTTTGATCATATTTTATAGTATAGCATATTTATAATACATATCGCCTACATTTAAGCTTGTTTAACAAATATTGGAAATAAAAATTAAACATTTAGAAGTAATTCAAGTGTAATCGACCAGTCTCTGTTGTCCTGTTTCCACCGTAACGGCGCTGGATCTCGTGCCGGAGATGACTCACGTTCGGCGGGGGAACTGATAACTTCAGACCGCCGCCTGCGTTTCACTCGTAGCTGAAAAATGCTGTGACTGACTCCATAACCTGTCCATAAATAATCAGTGTACAATTCTGAGAACATATTTTAACATCCTAAGTATTTATATTCTGTATCTTTTTGAATAAAATCATAAAATTTTATGCAACGCATCAGGCGTTTCCATCACGACCGACGCGACACTCGTTTAGGCTCACATCACGCCCCTGTATGTTGCTTTGCATAAAATTAAACGATATACAGAACAATAACGAATTTTAGATAAAATATAACGTACAAAAACCTGTATTTTAACGAAGACATGCACCAATTTGACAGAGCTGCACTGCTCTCTCCTGAAGAGGGCGCAAAAAGCCCGCAATAAATAACTCAACTCCTGGGTTGTTACGTCTGATCCAGGATCTGGGTAACACAAAAACTACCCAAACGCCGGGTTGTTACATCTGATCCAGGATCTGGGTAACACAAAAACTACCCAAACGCCGGGCTGTTACATCTGATCCAGGATCTGGGTAACACAAAAACTACCCAAACGCCGGGTTGTTACGTCTGACCCACACTGGGTTGTTACATCTGACCCAGGATCTGGGTAACACAAAAACTACCCAAACACCGGGTAGTTACATCTGACCCAGGAGCTAGGTAAAACAAAGCTGTCGGCGCCGATGGCCTCATGGGCAGCGCGCTGACATGTAGCGCCAATGCGCTTCGGGCGACCCGAGTTCGAGTCCCGGCTCGTGGTCCTTTCCCGATCCCGTCCCCCTCTCTCTCTCCCACTTCGCTTCCTGTCTAATCACTGTCCTATCATTATAAAGGCAAAAACGCCAAAAATAAATCTTTAAAAAAACAAAAAAAAAACAAAAACAAAGCTACCCAAACACCGGGTTGTTGCGTCTGATCCAGGATCTGGGTAAAACAAAAACTACCCAAACGCTGAAAAAATAACCCAAAAAGGCTCAACCCAGGACTTGGGTAGAAGACATAACCCAAGATTTTTCAGTGTTTGTATGTTCTTGCTCCATTGAAGCACAAGATGATGATCATCAAACCAAATATTAAGACATTTAGAAGTTAATGTTAATTTTTCACTCAACTTGTTGTGCGAAAAAATATAATTTGTAAACAAAGCGTTGTATCCGATAAGAAAAGAATGCAAAAGAATTTTCACAAGTGGTCTCAGCTTTGAGCTTTTATAAATAAAGCTGATCAAGCACCGTGTACGTGTATATGGAAAGGTTGGGAACGAGTCATGATGTGATTGAGTGGCGGTGCTGGAGTTCTGCTGCTTATTGAACCCAACAGAATATTCTTTGTTTTCATATTCACAAATAAAGCTCTATCTGGTATCTATTATTTCTCATTGTGTGCTCAGTCCCCACCCTAGTAACCAGTTCTGCCTAGAGCGGTTGCTTTAACAGCACAATGTACTGAATGCATACATAACTAACATGGCTGCATCTATTGAAAGGTATGATGAATGATTTATTTTTAGGCAATGGTGAACTTGTGTCTTCAGTGTGGTTTAATGTGCTTGAATGCATAGCTTGGCATGCAGTGCAAAGCTGATTTACAGCTCAACTCAGAAACCCACCATGATTGGGTGTGTGGGACACAGTGCTGGATCAGGTCACAGTACATTTTTTTGGAACAGTCTGGAAACACATGAATGTATTCATCTTGGTGTTTTCATCACTCTTTTCATTTTGGCAATTTAATAGATGTTATTGCCACACTGGATCACATGAATGTTGGTAAACATCTTAGTCAGTCAATTAGATGTTTTTGCCCAACTGGATCACATGAACGTTGGTAAACATCTTGGTCAAAGAAAGGCCGGAAATTCAAGATTTATTCTTCAGACATTTTACAAAGCAGGGTTGAGATCTGAGGCCTGACTATATGAGTTAGCACATAAAATAACTAAAATGACCATTGCATGACCAAATCATTTCAGTTTTCTGTATATTATCTTGCATAATATATATGTGATGACTTTGGGGTTGTAATCGAGTTAATGAAAAATGGTGCAATTTGGCTTAAAAATAGTACAAGCTATATGCATCTAGACAACAGACAAGAATCAAGAATCAGGACACATATGGTCAGTAAGCTGCAGTTCTGTCATACTAAAATGCTGTTGTTTTTGCTTTTGCCAAATATTTAGGAAAACTTCAACACCCATAATGCCATAGGCATGTTGCCATCCAAGGCTACTCCCACTAGTCTGCAATGGATACGCTTGACCAGAGTCAAATACTGCCTTGCTTTAGTAGGAAATACTTCTTAGCAAACTTTTAGTCATAATGGTGTAAAATGGTGGAACAATTCAAGAATTCAAAGAGAAAACGTTTAGTTAGTTTTGGTTTCAGTGAAACATCCAGAGTGTTGTAGGCAAAGGCTAAAGTAAATACGGAGAGAATGCAGCGACAGAAAATCTGAATAACCTCCATGTTCGTAGTCAGTATTTCAAACTGGATGACAATGAACACAGTGTTTTAGGCCAAATGGAGGGGAACAAACTAAGAAACTGCCGTTCCATCAGCTCCGCCTGAAGCAAAACGTCATCGTGTACAGGTAATAAAGTTGTTGCCATAGTGATCCATACCATAATGCTGTTTAAAGAGTAGACAAAGTATGATAGAATTATCAGTGATAAACCTATTCTTACAATAACAGTTCTGTTAATAACCGACTGTCGATCCGGCAGGGATACAAAAATGCTGAACAATCTGTAGTTTTCACGAAAGGCTTGAAGCATTTTGCGACATCCGGTGGACTTTTGCTGACAAATAACCGTGAATTTCTCGGTCCAGGTGACACAGTTGTTGGTATTGGTTTCAGTCATGGACTTTTATTTTGTATTGTCTTGTATCCCTGTTTTATTTCCTTCGTTCTTTCTGTTTCCACTTTCTGTTTTAGTTAGTTTCCATGGTTACTAATTTGTTTCACCTGTGTCTGATTTAGTTCTGTGTTTTCTTGTCAGTTCTCTTTGTTCAGTATTGTCTTGGATTATCTTATTTGTGTTTGAGTTAGGAAATTAAGAGCTGCAATTTGGATCCACCTCTCCTCTTCTTGCTACAGCTACGTTATTTAACTTCAGAATTCTAAATCTAACAACCTGTGGATAAAATAACTGATAAAAAGTACTGTAATTTAATAACGTCAACTTGTCTATGCTGGCAAGTAATCATGGTATAAGCGGGATAATCACATATGGTGTGCATTAAAGTCAAAGTTGCTGGGTTAAAACACAACCCAAGTTGGGCTGAAAATGGAGAAACCCAGTGATTGGGTTAAATGTTTGCCCAACGTGCTGTGCAGTTTTATTTAACCCAACTATTGTTTAAAAATTACTATATGGCTGGCTTAAAATGAACCCAAAATAGGTTGGAAATAAAAAATCAGACACATAATTACTAGAGGCAACAATAATAGTAAGCAATTTAATAAATGTTTTTGTTTAATTATTATTCATTAAACATATTAATAAATGTTCATTTCCAACACATTTTGGGTTCATTTTTTTAGCAAGCAATACAGTAATTTTTAAACAATAGTTGGGTTAAATAAAACTACCCAGCAGGTTGGGCAAACATTTAACCCAACCGCTGGGTTTGTCCATTTTCAACCCAACTTGGGTTGTTTTTAACTCAGTATTTTTTAGAGTGCATAAATACTTTTTATAAATATCCATTCAAAACTCACTGAAAGCGATTTTTTATTTTTATTTTTTATATTTTTACTATTTTTTTAGTAAAAGTGTTGCCCTTTCCCCGTTCAACTGTATGAGGCCTGTGATATACTGTTTGTATGTGAACAACAGAGCTGTATAGACTCTTGTGTGAGTGCTAGAGATAAGAGTCTAGGAACTGGACAGTGGCATTGTCATTATCCACAGCTCCGATTGGATAGCATAAGCCTATATTTGGAAGCCACGAAAAACACGCTCTGCTTCACAAGTGTCGTTTATGGCTCTCATCTCTCCTAAGCCTATACACAAATCACTGGAGAGCTCTTTTAATCACAGTCTGTGAGGAGGTGACTGTATTTTATGACTTCTGCCTTCGATCTGTTGATGAAAGACACTCCAGGCCTGCCATTCTGACCCGTCCACAGACTCCGTGTTACGGAAGGCGAGCATAAATGAATGGAAAGTAGTTTTCAAATGCATTCCATGTCTCTGTTACACTTACAATGTCTTTTCTGTCAAGAAGCACGTCACGTTGCTTGTTTGCAATGTGTTTTTTAAATGCAACACTTATATATCACTTAGAGACAATGAAAATGCTAATCATAATAACAATGTGCTGCGTACATCCTCATGAAGAATTCCAATAACTGTGACACACCCTGACAGAATAAAACAACAGATGCTGCATGTTTCTCTGCTGTGTTTAATGGCAGTTTTATGCCTTAAATGCAATTAGATATAATGCTTAACTTGGGAAATGTGGCATCACTGATTGTCTGTACACAGATTAGAGCTAATCGGTACATCGACAGTAATTTAGGCAGGATAGTACCCTGAGTAAAATGTAAAATTAGACACTACTGTGCAACCAAGGAAGAAGTAATTGTCTTATAATACTGTTATTTTCCCTTTTTATTTAATTGTGTAAATCTCCCAAGAAAAAAAATCGGTTTGAACAATGTAAGGCTGAACACTTTCGTCGTTTTGGCTGCGTGAGATTCTCCAGCTTTGTTGTTGTTGAGCGACCGAAGCGCGAGCTGTTAAAGCTCCGCCCTCTTCTGGAAAGGGGGCGGGAGCAGCAGCTCATTTGCATTTAAAGGGACACACACAAAAACGGCGTGTTTTTGCTCACACCCAAATAGGGGCAAATTTGACAAGCTATAATAAATGATCTGTGGGGTATTTTGAGCTGAAACTTCACAGACACATTCTGGGGACACCAGAGACTTATATTACATCTTGTGAAAGGGGCATTACAGGTCCACTTTGAAGAAAATTATGCTTATTTTAGGATCATTAACATTGTTATGCATTGTGACAGTTAAGCATATTTAAACCTAAAGGGTCAATTGTTGGGAGTGTATTTGAAAAAAAAAAAAAACTGTGATAAATTATTTAATGAGATTTTTTCTCATTATCGTAATGAAATTTAAAAATTTACTTGTACTGCTTTATCACATACATGTAACGTGTAGTAAGGACACTGTAAAATAAAGTTTAACTAAGGAAAGTGTGCACAGCTGTCTGCGCAAAAAAATCTTTATGGTCGTAAAATAATTTTCTTTACGTAACTTCCTATTCTTTTGATTTTGATGTGAAATATAGCCCAGACATTTCTTCGTGAGATTCAACTAATGTCATATTTCTGTGACAGATGAGGTTAAAGTATGTTTGCTCTTGTGAAGAGCTATTTAAGACACATCCAGTGCTCGTTCCTGGAACTGAGAAATCACACTACAGAAGATTTACTGCTGTTGATTTGCTCTACTTTGATACAGCGCAGTGAATTATGGGAGCTCTGTCAACACCGTCATCATCACACTCTTTAGTGCTGCTGATTATACACCATTGTTTCCTGGAATAATGCCTTTTTAGTGCACTGAAAAAAGTGCACTTATGCTGTTCACTACATTTTGAGGTTATATAATGGAATCCAAAAGTTTTAGACCACTAGTCAAAATGGTTTTATTTATGGTTACATAAGAAATTTGAGTGAAAAGTTGTGGAGTTTCTGTGTGAACTTTCAACTTTTATTTTTAAACTGAAAAAAAAAATAATAATAATAGTTTCAGTATAGTCTTATACTTTGGATTCCTGCTGTGTTTATTTAATAGGGATGTATCTATAGTAGGAGAAATTAGTATTATTTTTAATTATAAAACAGCTTTTAATGTTATTGTAGGTCTTTAATAATGCTAGTAGTAATAAAATAAGTTGATATATAAATCATATTTGGCATTTGTGTGTATTTCATCAGTATCCTGTGGCTTCTCAGATGTTTCTAATGCACTCTTAATGTTTTGACTCAAACAGATGCCAGCCTACAGCATCGCCCGGTGGCCAGTCGGCAGTACTGCACAGTTTCCAACAGTGGAGCGGAGCGCCGCACATCTGCCCCTCCAATCAGCATCGACTCTCCCCGTTTTCACCCTCACGCCAAGGGCAAAAACATCCGGCTGGACACACAACTGCGCCGGGCCATCCGGAAGAACAGTTTCTGCAACGGCATCACCTTCAGCCAGCGTCCTGTGCGTCTGTATGAGAAGGTGCGCTTGCACCTCTCAGGAGTCCACACAGGCTGGAGCGGGGCTCTCCGTTTTGGTTTCACAAGCTTAGACCCTGGCGAGCTTGGCTTAGCTGACATCCCCAAATATGCTTGTCCAGACCTGGTGACACGGCCAGGATTCTGGGCCAAGGCTCTGCCTGAACGGCTGGCCATGCGGGACAATGTTCTGGCCTTCTGGGCTGACCGACACGGACGGGTCTTCTACAGCATCAATGACGGCGAGCCCATCCTCTTTCACTGCGGGCTAAGTGTTGCCTGTCCGCTCTGGGCCATCATAGACATCTATGGAATCACGCAGGAAGTGACATTGCTGGGTGAGTCTTCGGATAATCCAGTTTACTCCTGAATATTCAGTCCTTTATTAATGATGTTTATTAATGATCTGGGAGAATTATAGCTGTCTCTGTTAACACGGCAGAGGTTCTCAACTGGTTTGTCTTCAGGATGCAGATTTTGCATCAAGTGACGATCCAAGAGGGTACCAAAAAATGTTTATGAAATAAAATATTGAAATGTATCAATCTGCAAAATTAAGATAGTTCATCCAAAAATTAAAATTCCATCATCATTTACCGTTTCTTTTTTTCTTTGCTACACAAAAGAGGATATTTTGAACAATATTGGGGTCCAAACATTGAATCCTCTTGACTTTCATCAAATGGACAAAAAAACACAAAATACGTTCTTATTATCAAACACATCCAGTGCTCGTTATAACTGGAAATAAACCAAGTCGTATTTGGTTTTTAATTGATCTTTTGTTCACAATACATTACCTAATATTAATTTATACAATTTGAATTGTTCAGAATGTACTAGTATATGGAATTCATCAACAAAAAAAAAAAAAAAAGATTATTGGCTGATAAGTGTGTGTGTGTTGCCAGGTCTGCGTTTTTTCCCGACACCAAAGATTACTTGTAGCGCCTCCTATCCAGTAATGTTATTGTTAATGTACTGTGCGCAAAAACAAAACAAAAATAACAACTTTATTCAACAATCTCTTCTCTTCTGTGTCATTCTCGTACGTTGTTTACGTCCAGCGCTTCCAGGTTGTACGTCAGAACGCCGACTCATTCACAAAAAGTATTCTCGTCTCTTCATAACATTAAGGTTGAACCACTGCAGTCACATGACTGTTTTAACGATGTCTTTAGTACCTTTCTGGACCTTGAAAGTGTTGATTATATTGCTGTCTGTAGATACCTCTCGGATTTCATAAAAAATATCTTAATTTGTGTTCTGGAGATGAACGAAGGTCTTACGGGTGTGGAACGACATGAGGGGGAGAAATTAATGACAGAAATTTCATTTTTGGGTGAACTAACCCTTTAAATGTGACGTGACAGATCGCTGTAGTGCCTCAGATCAAGCAGCTTTAATACTAGTTATAGCAGGAAAAAATAATTTAAAAAAAAATAATTTTAACCTCTAATATTATAGTAATGTACCAAATGAGAGGATCCCAGTATAGTGTACAGCTTTAGTTGGGAGAGATTTTTTTTTTTCCCTTAAGAAAATCAAACTGTCGGTATCGGCAGATATCATTCTGAGATTTAATAAAATCTCTAATACATATACATACATACATGCACCATATGTACCACAAAAATACAAGTTGTACAAATCAATATATCACACGCTTGAAAGCTGAATGTTGATTCTCGTGCCAGCTGAAAAAAGACAAACTAATTCACCCTGGCAAACTTTGTAGATCACAAGATTTCAGAATTGCAGACAGAGAAAACATCTAACATGCAAAATAAAAATAAAACTATAAACGAGAGTTAGACTGCTCTAGATAACACTGTGTCCACCAGCAGCACTCTTCACCCGCTATATCACCCGGTTTGCCGTATGCCACTGGTTTTCATAAACTTGTGTAGCTGTAAGTAGGTCAGAGAAGGGTCATCTGGGAAGTGTCAATCTGGCTGTCACACTTCAAATGAAGCTAAATGTAGATTTCTTCCCTCATAGTTACAGGCTCTTACTTTCTCGCTTCTTTCTCTGCAGCGCTGAAGGACGTTGTTTACCTTCAGTCTGGCGGGATTATTGACCATGTTTGGTCAGGACTGCCATGTATTTCTGGAGAAAGAGACCCAGCCGAACACAGACCTATAGAGATGTTTGTTTTGCCTGGGTTTTCAGTCACTTTGTTGGCTCATGAAGATAGATTTATAGACTTATTGATCTGTGATGGGAATGAGTTATTTAATACACATTGCAGTTTGACCATGAACCATATTACACCATCTAAACCAGAGGTTCTCAATCTTTTACAAGTGACGGACCTTCTTAACAGTAGAATACAAATCATGAACCTCCAAACTCTCCAAAGCTGGGGGAAACTACAAAGCATCTAAAAATGATAAAATAATAAACAATATAAATTATATATGTCTATGCTGTTTATCTTAAAGCACCCAGTCCATCATTTTCATTATTTCTTTGAAGAATAACAGGTTGTTTAGTTAATGAACCTTAATGTTCGCTGGATATGAAGCTGGACTAAACACTTAACTCAGTTAATTCATTGTTGTTAATTGATTAATCTGGCGCTGTTGTCAATAATAATTTTATTTATTATATACGTTTTTATTTTTACATTTTCCAGTCAACTTGCAAACCACTCAAAATCTCAAAATTCATGTAATTTTTTTGGTTACACTTTCAATTCAAATGTTTATGCTGATAATATAATTTATAATAAAAAATAATAGAAGTATTTCACTACTGGTCTCAGACTTTTGGATCTCACTGTAAATCAATATATATTAAACAAATATATTTTTATATTTTTACGTAATGCAATTTAGAAATTATTTTATGATTCAGGCCATGTTATGATGAATGTCAGGTTACATTGATGTAAAAAATGCATGCTTTTATAAAACTTTTTTTGACCTTTTTTGAGCTGTATCAACCACATAATGCACAGTACCAGATTTGGATTGGTCTGACTGATACCCAATCTGACAAAAATGCCTGTATCAGACCGATATTGATACTGAGTATCAGATAGTGAAAAAAATCAGTATTATTTTACAAATTTGTTTCTGATATTATCCTAAACACTGGTTATATATTTAGAATGGACAGTCAGAAGTCAGAAATAATTATTTACGTTGTTTAATACTAGCCTTGCGCAGCCCATCGTTTATCCTATTGCAGTGGTTCTCAACCAGGGGTCCGGGCCCACTAGGGGCCCTCAACAGACTTCTCAAGGGGGCCTCAAGATGACTTAATAATTTTAAGACAAAACAAGCTTTAAAGGGGACATATCATGAAAATCTGACTTTTTTTGTGTTTAAGTGCTATAATCGGGTCCCAGAAAATGTGAAAAAGGACAACCCAGTAACTTTGTTTTGGCAAGCCTTTCTCTGCAAGCATGTGAAAAAAAAACAAGCCACTCAGATTTCACTTCTCTAGTGATGTAGGAAGGGGATCTTATTATAATATTACCGCCCCAATGTCACATGCTAGTCGATGAGTTGAATCAACTCCACAGCAACTACATAAATTTATCCACTAACCATTCAGAAACGTCTAAAAGTTGTAACTTCTTCCTGAGTCTCTCCATCAGTGTCGACTCCGGTTTGAACAATGTAAGGCTGAACACTTTCGTCATTTTGGCTGCGTGAGATTCTCCAGCTTTGTTGTTGTTGAGCAACCGAAGCGTGAGCTGTTAAAGCTCCGCCCTCTTCTGGAAAGGGGGCCGGGAGCAGCAGCTCATTTGCATTTAAAGGGACACACACAAAAACGGCGTGTTTTTGCTCACACCCAAATAGGGGCAAATTTGACAAGCTATAATAAATGATCTGTGAGGTATTTTGAGCTGAAACTTCACAGACACATTCTGGACACAAGAGACTTATATTACATCTTGTGAAAGATGCAATATCAAGATATTTCTTAGGATTTGGTTATTTTTTATAACACACATACATCTTTCTAGTTATTCAAAGCTCTAAATTATTTTATTGGGTAGAAATTGTGGGGCCTTGAAGGGAAAAAGATTGAGATCCGTTACTAGAGATGCCAACAGACACATGGCAGCTTTACAAACAAGTTGAGAGTTCACAGAGTTCTGCAGTCATGACGTCAAAACCTGGAAGACTAATTTGCCACTGGTTCCCTTGAGATTTTATAACGGGGTTTTTCAATTTAAGAGTAAAATAAGGTCTGTGGTAAACATAACTTGACAATATTTGGGCATTTTGTTCAACAACATAAACTGCATGTTGTTGTTGTTGGCGCCGATAGCCTCTTGGGCAGCACCGACATATAGACCTTTCCCAATCCCGTCCCCCTCCTCGCTAGCACAATAAAGGCAAAAATCGCCAAAAAGAAATCTTAAAAAAATAAAAAACGGCACATTGTAGAACAAGTATCTTCAAATTATGTTTACCATAGACCTTATTTTACTCCTAAATTGAAAACCCCCATAGGAAAATCTTGTGTTGAATTAATCTTCTGGGTTTTGACATCACGTCTACAGCTACTTCTAGGGGGCAAATTACGACAGTCGTACCTAGAAGTGGTAGACAGTGAAAAGGCGCTTCACTGCTGTTATTAGAGCAGAAGAATTTAAAGTGCTTTCACTTGTTATGGTTTGTAACGACTCACTGGTCTCCCTCTCCTCTCTTAGAGAGCACGTTTGCTGAGAGCGTGGGCGCCAGCTGTCTGAGCACCGCTCGACTCAGCGCCTATCTGCCCCAGAGCAACCACGACTCGGCCAACTACAGCAACAACCAGCTAGAGACCAACCAGGCCGCGGCGGCAAAGATTGCCACGCTACAGCTCAGCAGCTACAACCAGCTCATCCCCTGCTGCTCCACCTCCTCCACGCCCTCTTCCTCCGTCCACAGGGCCGTCCGCGGCCTCTCCTCGCCCCTCGACACCGACCTGCACTTTCACCCAGTGCGAGGCCCTGACGTGGTTCTCTCCAATGATCGCACCGTCGCGTGTACCCACTTTCTGGACAGCAGCAGGACTCTGATGTTCAGCGACAGACCCGTCCGGGTGGGCGAGACTTTGTACGTGGAGGTGGGCCATCTGGGCTTGCCTTACTTTGGGGCTCTTCTCTTTGGTATGACCTCTTGTGATCCTGGCACCCTCAGTGCTGGGGATCTGCCAGCGGACCCGGAGGTGCTTCTGGACCGTAAGGAGTACTGGGTGGTGTACAGGGGTTTTCCTGTGCCAGCGGCGGGTGACGTGCTCAGCTTTACCTTTCTGCCTAATGGGGAGGTCCATCATGGGGTCAACGGAGGGGCGCGTGGGCGTCTCCTGTGTGTCGACTCCTCTCAGGTTCTGTGGGCCTTCTTCACGCTCCATGGGGCCGTAAACCGTCTCAGGATATTAGGTAGGATTTAATCAAAAAACTTGTGTGAACTGAACAAATTGTTATCACATTATCCCCCGGTTTCACAGAAAGGCTTAAACCCTAGTCAGGACTAAAATGTATGCATGCATATCTTAAAATATGCCATTGTTTTGTCTCAAGATGCCCACCAGTAATGTATGTTTATAAAACTGTCCTAATTGAACTAAGGTCTAATCCTGGCTTAATCTAAGCCCTGTCTGTGAAACCAGGCCGATATGTTCTTTGCACTAACAGTCAGAAGTTTGAAACATCTATTCATTCTGTTTTTCTTTCTAGAATTTCTAGATCTAGATTCTAAATGTCCAGATTTAGAATCTAGATTTCTTTCTAGAATAATAGCCAGCAGGACCCAAACTGAATAAAATACAGCCTATAGTTTATCTATGCGTTCATCTGAAGGAGATTTGTTGGTGGTTGTTGTAATAAAGGTCAAAGTGGTAAACGGTGCTCTTTTTGTCCATAAGGAACTGTTCAGGCCAGCCCACCCACCTCCCCGTCAGTGTCTCAAGGATCAACGCCTGATGACAGTGACTCTGATCTGGCTTTCAGTGTCAACAGATCCTCATCAGCATCTGAGTCGTCTCTGGGTGAGTCTCAACAAGCTCATTCATCAGCTCACATTCAGCTCTGAACTGCTGGAGGAGACAGAATGCTAATATGATGAAATGACTGATTAGAGTCAGCATGACATGAAAATTCACCCTGCTTCTAAATGCATGTTACTGATCTTTTTGTGAATGATTCATCCGTGCATTTTTTCATTTTTAATGTTTACTGAAATGTCACAGCTGGATTCCGTTTCATTGTGAATTTATCAGAGCTGTAGGTTTGTTTTTAACCGCCAACATCCCATGCTAACACTTTAGGTTTTTATAAAATGTTTTACAAGCATTAAAAACTTCAGACATCACATAACAGTTGGCAGTATTAAAGTGTTACTAGTGGTGTTTACTGAGCCAAGCATCACTTTTACTATTGCTCATCCAGAGCTATGGTGGCATCATTTAAACAACAACCACCCAACCCAGAACACCCTAGCAACCACAGAGCAATACCCTAGCAACTGTGCAGAACACCCTAACAATCAGACTGCAGTGCTTGTGTCAGAGGAGCTCAACTCCCACTCCCATGAAGCATTGCGAATGATGTGATTGAATCAGTCACCTTACGGTCTTAAACAAGTTGCTTGTATGAAAAGTTTTGCGATACACTTATTTTGCAATAAATTTAAATGTTTTTTAATTCTTTTTTTTTTTCTCTAAATGTCTATAAATCAATGTTTTCATATTGTATCGTGTTTTTTTTTTTTTTTTTTTTTTTTTTACCTCATTTGGGATTGTTGTTTATTGCCTCATAAAAGATCTTAAGTACACAGTCAAATCCTTTTTTACTTCAGTTTGCAATGTTATTATTTTTGAATCTCAGAGCTGGTTGGTTTGGTTCATGACTTAGAACTCCAGAGAATTAAAGAGAGTTTTAAATATTATTTTATTAATCATTTTTAAATATTTTATTCATGAAAAATGTTTCTAATTTAAACAGTGAATGTGCGTAAGCACCTATTATAATCGTTAATGATGTTCTTCTTCTTCTTCCACTCTTGAAGTCTATGGCAGCGCATAGAACCGTATGGTCAAAAGTTGTGAAATTTGGCACACAGATAGAGGACAGCCTGAACATTAACCACAGCAAATTTGGAGTCTCTAACTCAATCCCTCTAGCACCACCAACTGTCCAAATTTGAACTCACATTTACGCAAATAACTTTTCCGAAATTTTCAGAAAAACATACTTTTTCAAACTCCTCCTAGACAGATTTTTCACAAAAATTGAACCAGATCATCTTCAGACCATGCCGACAAAAAGTTATGGAATTCAAGTTGATTAGTCAAACCGTTCTCGAATACCACGCAAAAGAATTTGACAAAGAACACGCCAAAATGAACGCAAGGCTATATCTCCGCAATGCTTTAACGTATTCAGACCAAACTTGGTGTGTTTTATGACAAACATGACCTGAGGATACCTGCACAGTTTCGGCACAGTGCCACCTAGTGGTCAGGAGATATGAAAAATGTCTTTTTTTTGCTTAGAACTTCTGAACAGTTTGGCCAAAACTGGTCTCTTTAGATTGGTCTCTGGTCTCTCGCACTCTTTCTGTGTGGCATACAGAATCGATCGATATCCAATTTTTCCATGTTGGCCATTTTGTATTTTGATATAAAATGCTATATTTTACCAATACATTGGCGTATTGTTACGAAACTTGGTAAGTGCCCTGAAGGTACTCAAAAGTTTTGAGACAGAGCCACGTTGTGGTCAAATATTATAATTAGATTAAAAAAAAAATGCTAATAGCTTTTGATTAGTTTTGCCTATTGTAATGAAACTGGTCTTAATATATTCCTTGGGTCATGCCGACAACATAGATACCAATTTTGCTATAGCCGACTGAACTTCCTGTCTGCCATTTTGATTTTCTTTAAAACCTACTTTTTCTAACTCCTCTTAGACCGTTGCTCAGATTTTCACAAAAATTGAATAAGATCATCTTTTGAACAGTTTAGTCAGGTCCCTTTAGATTCGGTGCGGCATACCGAGTCAGTCGATATCCAGTTTTCCCCATGTCGGCCATTTTGAATTTTGCCGTAAATTGCTATATTTTATGAACGCATTGGCTTATCATCATGAAACTTGGTGTCATCGGAACCATGTCCTGAAGGTACTCAAAAAGTTGAGACAGCGCCACCTTGTGGTCAAAAATAATGAAATTTAAAAACAAATACTAATAGCTTTTGATTACTTTTGCCTATTGTAATGAAACTTGTCTTAATAGATTCCTTGGGTCATGCCAAGAGCATAGATACCAAATTTGCTATAGTCGGCCAAACGTCCTGTCCGGCATTTTGATTTTCTTTAAAAACCTACTTTTTCAAAATACTTCTAGACCGTTTGTCCGATTTTCACCAAATTTGAGTCAGATCATCTTCAGACCATGCTGGCAAAAAGTTATAGATTTCGTGTCGATAGATGAAAGCATTTTCATAGACCACATCAACGGTATTTATTACAACAGATATTGACACCAAACTTTATGTGTGTAATTGTTGCCCAACACTGACCACACCACATCAATTTGATGTTAGCGTCACCTATTGGTCAAAAGTAATAAGCAGTTATGTCACATAACAAGTGATTTGCTTAAAATCGTCTCCAAATGTACTAATTTTTGCGGTTAGGGTTCCTCATTCTGCCTCTGTGGTGCTTGGCCCCTTAATTGCTGCTTGCAGCTATATTTAAAGTATTATTCAAATTATTTGTTGTTTTAACATCTAGAAGTGCTGTTTTGTGCTATGAATAAGGCTTTTTTCCACTGCAGCAGGTTTACAGTGCTGTTCAATGTGTTGTTTTCCAGTGACGGCTCCCAGCTCTCCTCTCAGTCCTCCCGTCTCACCGACTCTGTCCTCGTCAGACGCGCCTCTGAGCAGCAAGAGCAGTGAGTGCACAGTGTGCTTCGATCAGGAGGTGGACACCGTCATCTACACGTGTGGACACATGTGTTTGTGTAACGACTGCGGACTGAGGCTCAAGAGACAGATCAATGCGTGCTGTCCGATCTGTCGGAGACCCATAAAGGACGTCATAAAAACCTACAGACCATGAAGGGACTAGAACATTTTCTATCAAATGATTCAGTGCAAAACTTGGTAGCTGTGGTTGAATATCTGGACTAAACTTGTATTTGAGCCTGTGTATGTAGCCTTGATTTGTGTAGCATTAAGCTCTTGTCCGTATTTCTCTCACCTCATATTTTAAATGCAGATCATCTGAAGCCAAATGTAATTGATTTATGGTTTATGAGGATTAACAAAGGTTGATCTCAATTCTGATCAGATACTTCTAGTGCCTTTAACGTTGTTCCTAAAGCAGCACCTAATGGATTAGACAATCATATCTGAGTATGAATTAAGAAGTAATTCAGAGGGACCTCAAGATAAAAAGGAAAGAATGTTTTAATGTGTAAGTGATTAATACACAGGGCTACAAATATTTTATATGTTGTTTTAAAGTTTGACATTCTGATTGCTGTGTTAAAGTGAAGAAAGATTTGCATCATGACAGTTGAAGGTTTAGGAGATTTGTTGCACTTATATCTAGAGGTAAACTCAGCACTAAAACACATCTGTCCCTCCGACTGAAGTCATTTCAGATGTGGATCTGGACGACTGCATCTTAATTCAGAACAAAAATACTTGGTTTATATAATAGAGTGATGTGGTATTGTATTGTATTTAATGTCAGATTTTGTCAAAATCTGTCATTTTCTTCTTACCTTGACATTTTGTCCAGTGAACAGTATAACAATCAACAGGTTTATTCTGTAATAATTTTTGTCTGTTTCTGGACTGTAAACAAAAAAAGCAAAAATACTGCTGCAAAATTATTGTAGAAATTGCAATCAATGCTATTATTGTTCAATCCAATGGATATCACACATTCATCAGGGGACATTATACTTAATAACAATGTTGAAATAAATGGCAATGGTGAAGATGGGAGATGGGAAATTATGTAAAACTATTTACATAAATACAAGTACTCATGTAATGGACCATATACTACCATCCATTAATCATCACTGTACATTTTCTACCAAATGTAACAAGGAAAATCTGCCAGTGATGACAAAAGTGTTCAGTGATAAAATATATGGTTGAATTTGAGTTTCATATTGTCAATAAAACTGGCCACAGTTCTGAAGGTTATTTTTTTTGATAAAAATAATGGATATTTCCTTGTGCTTTCCTTGCAACGAGAAACTGAATTAATGCACAAAAATACAATATATAGAAAAAAATCCTCTACAGAACACTTTAGTTGATTAGAAATATTAAAGATCAATAAATCAAATTTTACATAAGCAACCAAAAGCTCTCTTAGATATTAAATCAGACATGAAACTAAAACTACTGTTACACACTAGACATACAGAGAACAACACTTGTGTTTGGGTCAATGATGTGACGGGTCATTTTTTTTGTCCAAAGGCCTCAATAATAATAATAATAAAACAAAAAAAGTATGTAAGGTAGTACAACTAGATCTCTTTTATTGAATCCAAAAGGTTTTAATTATATTTTGCTACATATAAAGGTATTTTAAAGATTTTGAAGTGTCAAAAGGTCATTCGGTTTAACCGTCCGAAGGCCAATACAGCCATTTCATTTGTGATTAAAATATCTTAAAATGTAATAAATGTATATATTTTTTATTCTGGCATGATTTTATAAAATCATATATCAACATAGTGCAAAATTATGTGTAGAAGTCGTTGCTTTTTTATGAGAAAGAATGTCCGGAAAAATGAATTTCATTGATGTCATTCGGAGTAACCAATATAAAGGGACCATTTTGGATCAAGTCATGCGGTCAGTATCATGTGACAGGATGTGACATCATTCAGACACCTGCAAAGGACCACATGGTCATGAAGCGAAGTAACTAACTCTCTCTTAACTATTTGACAAATTCATGTTTTCACATCAGGTCATTCGGTACAACCGCTATAAAACATGGAAAATGTTGTAATATTTTAAAAACTTGTACTAAAGATAAAATGTTTGATTGTCCTTTTGTTAGCTAGCTAGATATCAGCCTGTTAACATTGTTTGAAAATATCGTCATTCGGTATAACCGAAAGTGTCATTCGGTAAAACCGAAATTTTGGTTAAACCGAATGACTTTTTTGGTGACAAATTTTGTCCATCTTGTAAAAAATGACAAAAGCAGTGTTAATTGATTATAAAACCCACATAATCTCATTGTTAACACTTAATAAAACTTCAAAATTAATTATATCTCCATTATGATATTTTACACTTTTAAAAACCTTATTTGTCAATGACCCGATTAAGTAAAGGTACACTACGTAACTTTTGGCTCTCTAGCGGTTAAAAAACAAAACTGCATTTTGCGGAAGAACTTTGTTTTGGTTGTGCTTCGGTTTGTGCAGATATTGTTTTTTTTTTCATAACTAATAGAGATTATCATACTGCTCATAAAACATTCACTACAAGACTTAAGAGATTTAACCAGTTTAGATGGAAAGATCTCAAGCAGCTGAAGATGTTACAGTAACTTTACCCATTAATAGACACGGTTAAAAGCATATAAATCTTAAAAATAGCAAGGACTGATTCAAGGATTGAATTAATTAAAAGTCAAATTTCTGATGGCCTTCATAGCTATTTGTATTTAGATTTGCACAGCATACTGTTAAAAATAAAGATCCTAAAAGGGGGTTTACACAGTAAGAAGAACCATTTTAGTTCCCCAAAGAACCTTTCAGTGATCAGTTCTTAAAAGAACCACTTTTTTCTTAATGCAAAGAACATTTTAATAATCTAAAGAACCACTATAAAGAAACGTGCAGTGGGAATGTTGAAGGTTCCTCATGGAAACATATAGATGTCAATAAAGAAGCTTTAATTAAGAGTGTATCTTGATTAACTGCGTTCTGAGGTGGGAGGGAGAAATTATAGAAATTAATGTTCGTGACATCATATGTGTAATGCTGTCGCCCTCTGCTGGTAACACAGACACTTCTTCATCCACAGCCTCTTCATTTTCTCTTAAACATCTGTCGCCTTTTCCTAAACTTATACCGAGGTTGATAAAATATGTAAAAATATTAAATATTTTGATTAAAGAACTTTGACTAAACGACTTTATGCAACAGCTGAATGCATATATTAACATTAATTATAGGCTATAGGCAATAAATGAAAACTAAAACGTGGTTTCCACTGCTACTGCTACATAAAAAATGCTGGGTTAAAAACAACCCGAGTTGGGATGAAAATGGACAAACCCAACGGGCTGGATAGTTTTATTTAACCCAACTATTGTTTTAAAATTACTATATGTCTGGCTTAAAATCAACCCAAAATATGTTGGAAATTAAAAATCAGACACATAATTACTAGAAGCAACAATAATAATCAAAAGGTGAACATTTATTAATAAGCAATTTAATAAATTCATTAATAAATTCATCATAATTTCTTAAACGTATTAATAAATGTTAATTTCCAACCTATTTGGGGCTCATTTTAGGCACGCAATACAGTAATTTTTAAACAATAGTTGAGTTAAATAAAACAACCCAATCGCTGGATTTGTCCATTTTCAACCCAACTTGGGCTGTTTTTAACCCGGCATTTTTTGTGTAGGTAGTAAATGATACCTAGTAAATGAAAAACAACTCTCTCTCTTTATTACTTACACAAAGAGACACTTAAGAGATACATATTTTAATATTTCCATAGATCAGTCACATTTGGCCCTTCAAACAGCCCCTCGTGACGTGAGCGTTCCGGGTTTTTTCCCGGGCTCCGTATGTTTAGCAGCTCGACTTTTAAAAAATGCGTTTCGATGCTCTTGCCTGTTGTTCCATTCTAGAACGCATCAGTGACGAAATGCCACTTGCGATCGTCTTAATTAGCGCCAGCAGCACCTGGAGACAGGACACATGAATACAGAATCTCCGACGAGGGTTTATAGGCGAGTAGAAACACCTGTGAGAGTCTCGAGTCTTCAGAGAAAACTCGCGCCAGTTCAGAGAGAAATAACGATTGTGTCTTCACACATGAAAAGAAGCACAGTTTACAGACCATAGAGAGTTTTTGACTAATCTACATCGGACATCATGTCCATGACTTTGTGTTCCACCTGTGAAGACAGTGTAGACATGAGCCAGGAGGATCCTGTAGAGAACAGCTCAACAGGTGAGATCGAAATTACTTTTGAAACTGAGACATTTCTACAGAACATGTTTCTTGAGCTCCAGCATTGAAGTCGCAATAGTCTTTTCATCCCTACTGTGACATTTCTCCGAGTGAAACGGCTTCTCGAACAAGAACAAATGTAGGGCGGGGCTTGATTTTGTCCATGGGGAATTGATTGGACGGTTGTGGTTTGCTATTGGTGGATCTCATGTGAGTGACAGGTTGCCCCGCCCTCGTCATCAGAGAAGAGAAGAGATGTGCTGAGAGAGGTAGGGGAAGTTATTCTAATTCAAGATTACGAGGAACATGAATTTAAAACAGTAATGATGTGCACTGAGAGAAATCATTTACAGTGGCAACACAATCAATATTGCTGGAATTTCTTTCAGCTGCGGAGCCATAGTAAGTGTAGGCTCCAGTGTGCCAATATGGCACTGACACCTTGAGTCTCGAGTCTGCGCAGTAGTGAGCACGAAGTGGAGCCGCGATATCAAGGTCCTGACCACACTCTCGCAGAACCGGTTAATAAAGCACAAAGTTTTTCAATCATGACGCCAAAACCTGCGTTTTTATAGCATCAAATAACTAACTACTAACAAATAAAACAAACAAACTAACAAATAAAAACAAACGTATTTAAAGAACGAACACTTGAACTAACATCGGTGTGATAAAAAATGACAGAAATCATCTTTGGAAAAAAATATTTGACGTGTAATTTGACTGTTTAGTTTGTCTCACATCACATTACATTACATGGAGAGGGCGGGGTTTATGACCTTTACCGCATCCAGCCACCTGGGGGCGATCGAGACGCTTTGGCTTTAATATTATTAAATATTAATATTATTAAGCAGAAGCAGGGCTGTCATAAGGGGGTACAACCTAGAAATTGATTTGTAGCATTATAGATAGGAATGTAAGAGTAAAATGTAAGTTATTTTGGTCCCACTTTATATTAGTGTGTACAAACAAGTGTTGGTGGATAAAATTGTTAGGTACAATGTAATTGTGTTGATGTTGTATTGCGAAACACTTGGATATGGGTAAGGTTAGGGACAGGTTTAAGGGTGGGTTAAGGTATGCAGGTATTTTTTTTAAATATAAATATATATGTATTGTATGCAATGATTAATTTTAACGGTTAGTTTGTGGCAGTTAAAGTGGAACTGTTTTTTTTCATGTTATCTGTTGTTCTTTGTTTTAGAAAAACCTACAGAATGGACGAAGAAGGAAATGATCTGTTGTTGCCTTAAAAAAGCTTGGACAGGTATAAAGCAGCACTACCTGTTCTGTGCCGTCACCTGTGCCAGATCCCTCAGACTGACTCAATCTGCAAGTGATGCTAATGATGAGCATTATCCAGCTGTCGTGATTTGAGCACGCCCAAAAATAATAAATGGTAATTGTATAATTTGCTTTATAGCACAAAACATACTGATCCCTGAAAGAGCTTGTCGTATTTTGTAATAACCCTAAACTGAATGAGAGAATAGCACAGGGTATCATAATCTGAACTTTTAAAATAGAATTGCAGGCATTCCTGTTAGAGACCAAAAAGTGCCTTCAATTTTGCATTGTGTAATGTAGTTCTAAAATATCTATAATGAACTGAGTTCTTGTGGTAATATAAATATAACGACTATAAAAATGAGATGTAATAGACAGTCAATGTGATGAACGGGAAACTCAAGCCCCTCACGTGAGCCCGTCACACCAGAACTAGCAGAGCTCAGACCAGTCCTTAAAGGTGCAGTAAGCAATTTCTGAGAAACACTTTTATTTAAAAATCAACCCAAACAAATACACCCTTCCCTTCATTGCTCCGCCCCCAAAATGCATGAACATGCAATGCAAGAGTGGATGTCTCGTTATCATAGCAAAATGCTTCATGAGAAATAAAGACAAATGATTGACAAGGAAGAACAAAAAATGGAAGAACATCTCTCTTTCTACAGCTTTCTTCAAATCACCCTCTTTCACTCTCTCTCCTCCCCCATCACTCCACTTTTGACTGTTCTTGTATAAGACTCTCTTGTGTAACTTCTTCAGACACACCTAGACAAAACAAGAACTAGGCCTTGGACACACTTATACACTCACACATCTAACCTCTCTTATTACATTTCATATATGATAGGAGTTGATCTTTGAGCACTGTGATTGGACGGTCTGGACATCGTGGATGATTCTGCTTTAAATATGACCCTTCTTCCTTAATAAACTAGAGAATGTTATAGTACTACACTGTCTTTGTATCTGCTCGATCATTCTCCCGCAGTCATCACCTGACCTGAAAATGAATCGAACAGGGCGTTAAAAGCTCACACACCCTTTATGAGATTCTGCTCTCTAGATATGGTCTGTGTGCCTCCTTCAAAGTAAATCTTCACCTTTTTTATCTCGTCTTTCCAAGATTTGAGGGAGAAAACAGAACCAAACACAACAGCTTCAATATGCAGCATTTATTTAAGGATTAAACTGTTACACATTCAGGTTATAATGAATAAGACACGAGTACAATAATGCCGACTAAAGGTCTGTCAAGCTGAATTATGCTGCCATTCCTGTGTCACTCCTGCAGATTTTCATCGCATCTGCCTTGCTTCACGATAACGGTTTCAGTGTTTGATTCCCTAAAAAAAAGAGAGAGATTAAAGTGAAATTTGAAAGTGACTCTAAACTGTTTTTAAACCTACAGTACTTTGTTTAAACTCACATGTTGGCAGCATACAGCAGGCATTCATTGCCGTATGTTATTCCATCAGATCCACACACAGGTGAATAGTTCATTGGGCACATGATAGGCTCAGGCTCAGGCTTAGGCTGGTCACATAAACAGAAAACAACATTGAGTTATTTGAACATGGAGGGAAGTAATTCTACAGCCTTTATTTACTCACCTCTCTCTCTCCCTCAGATACGGCCACTGTTTGTGTCAAGAAGGAAAAACAAGGATTAAAGTTTATCATGATATGGCAAGAGGAATTAACATACACACTAACTTCTTGTGTTGCCCATACAATGAAAGTCTAATGTTGTTTTGTTGGACAAAAACTACTTTGTGTCATTTTTTAAGTGAACCATCCCTTAATTAGCAACATCCTAATATCAGATGTTTTTGTGAATTAAATCATTATATTACTCACCTAGGACACAGAGAAGGACGATGACTCCACGTACAAACATTGTTCCCGACTTGAGAGTGAACTCACTAAATCTGACGATATGATCAGTGATAAAATGATCCGCGTATTTATATCAATACTGTATCCACCTCTGAATGGGAGCGGACCGTCCATCCCACTGATTCATCACACACACACACACACACACACAAAGGGAGGTTTAATAAGCACCTTGAGTTTGACAGACTTGTTTAGTTTAGCTGTTAGGTGTGTGTGATGTTGATTGATTGATTGTTTGATTATGATCGCCTGAAGATTTATAGTATTTTGTATATAACCATTGAGAACAAGTGAATTGTTACACTGATGTTTGCACTGTTTTTTATCTCCAGTTTAATCTCTCTGATTCTGCCAGATCATTCAGTTCCTGTAAAACTGTTCAACTGTTTTCTTCAGCGCTTCTTCAAAGAAAATGTTCTGTACAAAGTACAAATACATTACACATATTATCAAATATTTTTAACTCTTCCTCTTCTCTAAAGCAGCCCAACATGGCCTCGTCCTCTTTGTTGCGTGGTCTCGTGGGCGGGTTTATGTAAATTTTAGGGTTAGTGATGTCACTGACCAAGGAAGAAGCTTGTTGTAGTCCCTACCAGCCGTTTGTTGTAGTCCTTAAACAGAGAATCTCCCTTTGCATTGATCTTTGAGTGTCGTAACTTTGCAGATGTTGTTTATGCTCAAACAGCAACATTACATATTACATTAGGGTCAGTTGCGTGCAATTATGCAAAATTTATAGTAATTACTATAGTAACTACATGTACCAAGCACACTAAAATGAAGTGTTACACTTTAAACAGCCACATATAAACCACATGTGGGATTAATAAAGATCAATAATAACACCAGAGCATCAAGTCATTTTCACCACCTTTATTTCATTCAAACTAATTAAAGTACTGGAGAGATGTGCAATGATTGGCGGGTAAGCTTTCCTCTCCACTTCCCGTGAAGTGATGCATCCATGTTCCCTTATTCCTGGTGCTGTCCACTTCGCAGGGCACTTACGGTCGAATGGAACGCACTTGAGGTTTTTAGTGGTGCTTTCTCTGTGTTAATATTTTCTTATTTCTTAGACTCCACTTTTGACTATTCTTGTGTAAGACTCTCTTGTGTAACTTCTTCAGACAGACCTAGACAAAACAAGAACTAGGCCTTGGACACACTTATACACTCGAACATCTAACCTCTCTTATTATATTTCTTAATATGCCATATATGATAGGGGTTGATCTTTGAGCACTGTGATTGGACGGTCTGGACATCGTGGATGATTCTGCTTTAAATATGACCCTTCTTCCTTAATAAACTAGAGAATGTTATAGTACTACACTGTCTTTGTATCTGCTCGATCATTCTCCGTCAGCGCCCGTTTCCAACTGATGACTTTTTAGCCTACCTGAAAATTAAAAGCTCACACACCCTTTATGAGATTCTGCTCTCTAGATATGGTCTGTGTGCCTCCTTCAAAGTAAATCTTCACCGATTTTATCTCGTCTTTCCAAGAATTGAGGGAGAAAACAGAACAGCTTCATGCAGCATTTATTTAAGGATTAAACCGTTACACATTCAGGTTATAATGAATGAGACACGAGTACAATAATGCTGACTAAAGGTCTGTCAAGCTGAATTATGGTGCCATTCCTGTGTCACTCCTGCAGATGTTTATTTAACATCGGCCTTGCTTCACGATTAAGATTTTCTTGTTTGATGCCCTAAAAAAATAAGAGTGAGATTAAATTGAAGATTAAACTCTAAACAATCCGTTTTTAAACCTACAGTACTTTGTTTAAACTCACTGGCTGGCAGCATGCAGCATGCATTCATTGCTGTATGTTATTCCATCAGATCCACATACAGGTTTATAGATCATTGGGCACATGATAGGCTCAGGCTCAGGCTTAGGCTGGTCACATAAACAGAAAACAACACTGAGTTATTTGAACATGGAGGGAAGTAATTCTACAGTATATATTTACTCACCTCTCTCTCTCCCTCAGATACGGCCACTGTTTGTGTCAAGAAGGAAAAACAATGATTAAAGTTTATCATGATATGGAAGAGGAATTAACATACACACTAACTTCTTGTTTTGCCCATACAATGAAAGTCAATGAAAGTCTAATGTTGTTTTGTTGGATAAAAACACTACTTAAGTCATTTTTTTAGTGAACCATCCCTTAAATCACACTTAAAAATGTCTGAACATGACTTAAATCTTACACATTTTTCATTTGTCCTACTTTAGCAAAGGTGAATTAAGACTTTATCGAAACACTGAAACTCTTAATTATGAAGGAAAACTGTCAGTATCAGTGAATATCGCAGGTTCTCATGTGACAAATTAACAACATCCTAATATCAGTTGTTTTTGTGAATTAAATCATTATATTACTCACCTAGGACACAGAGAAGGACGATGACTCCACGTGCAAACATTGTTCCCGACTTGAGAGTGAACTCGCTAAATCTGACGATATGATCAGTGATAAAATGATCCGCGTATTTATATCAAACTGTATCCACCTCTGAATGTGGGAGCGGACCGTCCATCCCACCGATTCATCACACACACACACACACACACAGAGGGAGGTTTACTACGCACTTTTAGTTTGAAAGATTTATTTAATTTGGCTGGTAGGTGTGTGTGATGTTGATTGTTTGATTGTTTGATTATGATCGCCTGAAGATTTATAGTGTTTTGTATATAACCATTGAGAACAAGTGAATTGTTACACTGATGTTTGCACTGTTTTTGTATCTCCAGTTTAAAATTAATAAAACTATTTTAGACTGCAGACCTTTTTCACATCTTTATCTATTAAAACATAGGTCTCAGCACCTAATTAACTTGAAGAGTGCTTTGATTGGTGTGTGTGATGTCAAATGAATAATCACTTGAGTTGTATGAAGTCCATCATGGATAACATATACAGTTTAATCTCTCTGATTCTGCCAAATCATTCAGTTCCTGTAAAACTGCTCAACTGTTTTCTTCAGCACTTCTTCAAAGAAAATGTTCTGTACAAAGTACAAATACGTTACACATATTATCAACCATTTTTTTTTTCTTTGCACATTTATCTGTCTTGTCTAATCCAAGGCTGTTCATTTAATGATTTTTTAAAAAATATGATGCATAAATATCTGCTACCATTTGCATGAGGCACTAATAATAAAATATACAAAATAGGGCCTGAAAGTATAAAAAATCAAACTTTGATCATCAACCTCAGTTTGTATTTTCGGTTCATTGAGGCTTACTGTTTTTGTAGTCCTGTTGGATGTGAGAATACTGATATCCGTACAATCATTACTGAGGGATTTCTTCATAACATTGCCATGAAAATGTGAAAATAAATGTTAGCCTTGAACTTGGACAGGATTTTTGCATCTTGTCTGACTTGATAAATTATATTTTTATTCGAAGACTTGACATAATTGTTAAAGGGACCTTTAATGCCTCTTTTCACAAGATGTAATATAAGTCTCTGGTGTCCCCAGAATGTGTCTGTGAAGTTTCAGCTCAAAATACCCCACAGATCATTTATTATAGCTTGACAAATTTGCCCCCCTTTTTGGGTGTGAGCAAAAACACGCCGTTTTTGTGTGTGTCCCTTTAAATGCAAATGAGCTGCTGCTCCCGCCCCCTTTCCAGAAGAGGGCGGAGCTTTAACAGCTCACGCTTCGGTTGCTCAACAACAACAAAGCTGGAGAATCTCACGCAGCCAAAATGACGAAAGTGTTCAGCCTTACATTGTTCAAACCGGAGTCGACACTGATGGAGAGACTCAGGAAGAAGTTACAACTTTTAGGACGTTTCTGAATGGTTAGTGGATAAATTTATGTAGTTGCTGTGAAGTTGATTCAACTCATCCACTAGCATGTGCCGTCATGTGAAGAAAGATTTGCATCATGACAGTTGAAGGGTTTGGAGATTTGTTGCATTTATAACAAGAGGTAAACTCAGAACTAAAACACATCTGTCCCTCTGAAGTCATTTCAGATGTGGATCTGGACGACTGCATCTTAATTCAGAACGAAAATACTTTGTTTATATGTAAGTTTGTTGAGCCAATAAATAATGGATATTTTCCTTCAGCTGAGACACTTCAGATGCGCACAGTTCACCATGATGGTTTTGAATTGCTTGAAATATGATTGAAATCACTTCAAAAAGGAAAATATAGTGCAATGTACAGCGCAAGTCTGTCATATAAAATACATAAAATTATAATGAGAACATTATAATCGTGTGCTTGGGACATGACTTTTAATGGAGAGACTTTTGTTTTTGTAATCAGGCTCTCAAAAATTATATAAAAATTTGGATTTAGATTTATCAGCCAATATCGGTTATCGGCTTTCAAATATAAAGAATTATCGGTATCGGCCAAAATTTTCATATCGGTGCATCCCTGTTAAAGGTACACTGTGTAACTTTTGGCCCTCTAGCGGTTAAAAAACAAAACTGCAATTTGCAGAAGAACATTGTTGTGGTTGTGCTTCGGCTCTGTGTGGATGAATATGGTTCTTTCTAACTGATAGAGATTATCCTACTGCTCATAAAACATTCACTACTAAGAGATTTAACCAGTTTAGATGGAAATATCTCAAGCTGACTATCTGAAGACGTTACTGTAGCTTTACCCATTAATAGACACGGTTAAAATCATATAAATCTTAAAAATAGCAAGGACTGAATCAAGGTAGAGATGCACCGATTCTAAATTTCTCCACCGATACCGATGATATCTGCCGATACCGATAGTTTGAGGGTTTTGCCTTTTATACCTTGTTTTAAATTAATGATAATTAATTAATCATTAATTTTTAATTATTATATTTTGAAAGAAAGGCAAATAAAAACTTTATTCTCTCCATTTCATCAACTTGTTTCAGAGTAACTGGTATCAGTTATAAACAAACACATTACTCAGATTAATATTAACACACATCAACTAAACTCTGAAGATTAAATTAACTTTCTGAATGTTATTAATTCATATAATTACTATTAATATTGAACATCAAACTGGTTTCTTAGCATTTTCTTTACACAAAGCACAAATTCAGTGCATTTTCCTGCCCTCTCCTGATTGACAGGATATATCCGGACTATCGGCTGTTTTTAAACTATCAGCTGATAGTGTGAAAATTTGCTTTTATCGGCCGATACCGATTATTGGCCGATATATCGGTGCATCTCTAATTCAAGGATTGAATTAATTAAAAGTCAAATTTCTGATGGCCTTCATAGCTTTTTGTATTTGGATTTGCACAGCATACTGTTAAAAATAAAGATCCTAAAAGGGGGTTTACACAGTGGTGCCACTGAAGAACCATTTTAGTTCCTCAAAGAACCTTTCAGTGATCAGTTCTTAAAAGAACCACTTTTTCTTAATGCAAAGAACATTTTAATAATCTAAAGAACCACTATAAAGAAACGTGCAGTGGGAATGTTGAAGGTTCCTCGTGGAAACATATAGATGTCAATAAAGAAGCTTTAATTAAGAGTGTATCTTGATTAACTGCGTTCTGAGGTGGGAGGGAGAAATTATAGAAATTAATGTTCGTGACATCATATGTGTAATGCTGTCGCCCTCTGCTGGTAACACAGACACTTCTTCATCCACAGCCTCTTCATTTTCTCTTAAACATCTGTCGCCTTTTCCTAAACTTATACCGAGGTTGATAAAATATGTAAAAATATTTTAATTAAAGAACTTTGACTAAACGACTTTATGCAACAGCTGAATGCATATATTAACATTAATTATAGGCTATAGGCAATAAATGAAAACTAAAACGTGGTTTCCACTGCTACTACACTAAAAAAAAATGCTGGGTTAAAAACAACCCCAGTTGGGTTGAAAATGGACAAATCCAAATGTTTGCCCAACGTGCTGGATAGTTTTATTTAACTCAACTATTGTTTTAAAATTACTATATGTCTGGCTTAAAATGAACCCAAAATATGTTGGAAATTTAAAATCAGACACATAATTACTAGAAGCAACAACAATAATAATAATCAAAAGGTGAACATTTATTAATAAGCAATTTAATAAATTCATTAATAATAATAATAATCTCATTAATAAATGTTCATTTCTTAAACGTATTATTAAATGTTAATTTCCAACCTATTTTGGGCTCATTTTAGGCACGCAATACAGTAATTTTTAAACAATAGTTGAGTTAAATAAAACAACCCAATCGCTGGGTTTGTCCATTTTCAACCCAACTTGGGCTGTTTTTAACCCGGCATTTTTTGTGTAGGTAGTAAATGATACCTAGTAAATGAAAAACAACTCTCTCTCTTTATTACTTACACAAAGAGACACTTAAGAGATACATATTTTAATATTTCCATAGATCAGTCACATTTGGCCCTTCAAATCCCCTCGTGACGTGAGCGTTCCGGTTTTTTTCCCGGGCTCCGTATGTTTAGCAGCTCCACTTTTAAAAAATGCGTTTCGATGCTCTTGCCTGTTGTTCCATTCTAGAACGCATCAGTGACGAAATGCCACTTGCGATCGTCTTAATTAGCGCCAGCAGCACCTGGAGACAGGACACATGAATACAGAATCTCCGACGAGGGTTTATAGGCGAGTAGAAACACCTGTGAGAGTCTCGAGTCTTCAGAGAAAACTCGCGCCAGTTCAGAGAGAAATAACGATTGTGTCTTCACACATGAAAAGAAGCACAGTTTACAGACCATAGAGAGTTTATACGCACCGTGTCCCGATTTGACAAATCTACATCGGACATCATGTCCATGACTTTGTGTTCCACCTGTGAAGACAGTGTAGACATGAGCCAGGAGGATCCTGTAGAGAACAGCTCAACAGGTGAGATCGAAATTACTTTTGAAACTGAGACATATCTACAGAACATGTTTCTTGAGCTCCAGCATTGAAGTCTTTTCATCCCTACTGTGACATTTATCCGAGTGAAACGGCTTCTCGAACAAGAACAAATGTAGGGCGGGGCTTGATTTTGTCCATGGGGAATTGATTGGACGGTTGTGGTTTGCTATTGGTGGATCTCATGTGAGTGACAGGTTGCCCCGCCCTCGTCATCAGAGAAGAGAAGAGATGTGCTGAGAGAGGGAGGGGAAGTTATTCTAATTCAAGATTACGAGGAAAATGAATTTAAAACAGTAATGATGTGCACTGAGAGAAATCATTTACAGTGGCAACACAATCAATATTGCTGGAATTTCTTTCAGCTGCGGAGCCATAGTAAGTGTAGGCTCCAGTGTGCCAATATGGCGCTGACATCTTGAGTCTCGAGTCTGCGCAGTAGTGAGCGCGAAGTGGAGCCGCGATATCAAGGTCCTGACCACACTCTCGCAGAATCGGTTAATAAAGCACAAAGTTTTTCAATCATGACGTCAAAACCCGTGTTTTTATAGCATCAAATAACTAACTAAAAACAAACTTATTTAAAGAACGAACACTTGAACTAACATCGGCGTGATAAAAACTGCCTAAAATGACAGAAATCATCTTTGGAAAAAAATATTTGACGTGTAATTTGACTGTTTAGTTTGTCTCACATCCCATTACACTACAAGGAGAGGGCGGGGTTTATGACCTTTACCGCATCCAGCCACCTGGGGGCGATCGAGGCGCTTTGGCTTCACTTTTCAGGAATTGTGCGGAGCTCACACTAGTGCTCAGCAAAAGTAAGCAATCGAGAGCGCATATTGACCGCAAAGGGGGCACTCGCGAGCACCCTTCTGAAACCTGAAATTGACAAATGGGACACCCTACGGTCTCGTGAACTTAACGGACACGTGCACGCGGCAGCCATTTTAAGTCCACAAGACCAAAAGTGCATTTGAAGGCTCTGTCCCAAATGGCACACTTCATAGAACTTTCGGTTTTGTGGACTTATGGTGCGTTCACACCAGACGCGAATGAAGCGTTAAGCGCGAGTGATTTACATGTTCAGTCAATGCAAAGACGTGAATAGACATCCTGCGGCGCGAATAGAGCGTGTCGGGCGTTTGACACGCGTAATCGCGTGAGTTGAAAAATCTGAACTTTGGCGAAAATTCGTGCCGCGTTAACCAATCAGGAGCTTGCTCTAGTAGTGACGTGATTACGACGTAGCGAGAGGCGGCAGAAATCCGAAACAACAATGGAGGACAAAATCATCTTCGCTGTACGATACATCTTCATACTTTTATAGAAACAGGAATAAAAAGGATCTTGCTTGGAAGAAAGTGAGTGAGGAGGTCGGACAATCTGGTAAGTTGTAAAAAACGCTCTTTACTCAATTTGAGCTATATATATATATACATATTGAGACTACAAGCTAGCTAAAGCCGGCAAATTGAGCTTATTCGCCGTATTTTACAAGTGTGCAGAAACGAGACTCGAGCCGCCCGGCAGAAGCCCCTCTCATGATGCGAATTCGCGTCTGTTGTGAAGTGAATTTCACGCGCGAATGAAGCGAGTAAACTCAAAATGTTCAAGCGTCCAACTACGCGCGAATAGCGCGATTTATTCGCGCAAGTCGCGTCTGGTGTGAACGCCCCATTACAATGGCTGCTGCTTGTCCGTTAAGTCCACGAGACCGTATGGTGTCCCATTTGTCAATTTTAGGTTTCAGAAGGGTGCTCATGAGCGCCCCCTTTGCGGTCAATATGCGCCCTCGATTGTGCACTTTTGCCGAGCACTGGTGCGAGCTCCACAGCAGACGTCTATGGCCCGGTCCCAAATGGCACCCTAAACTCTCACGGTCTTCCTCTAAATCCGCACTTTTGTGACGTAACGCCACTCGCAAGCACCCTTTTGAAACCTAAAATTGACAAATGGGACACTCTACGTTCTCGTGGACTTAACGGACAAGCACACGCGGCAGCCATTGCAAGTCCACAAGACTGAAAGTGCATAGAAGTGTGCCATTTGGGATGCGGCGAAAGTGGCGTTACTTCACAAAATTGCGGACTCGTAGGAAGACCACAAGTGTTTAGGGTGCCATTTGGGACAGGGCCAGACATAACCACAATCTTATTGTGCATTGCTGTGAACGTTAAAGCTATCATTATAGTTATCTTTATAGAATCACCGCACTTGAACTTTCGTATGCGAATGCAAAATGTTTTCCTGCACTTAAATGTCAGCGGCGCTCAAAGACTAGTGTGACCATATGAATATTACGGTAAAATGTTATTTAAATTTAATCTGTGGTCAGAGATGTTTCTAATATTTGTGTTTTCCTTCATTTTAGAAAAACTTACAAGTCCCCACAAGGCAGGAATCCGTTTATTCTTGCACAGAGCACAGAAGGCTGTGGAGAACGGCTTCCTCCGCTTCTGCTGTCAGGACTCAGTGGAGTGTTTTGTGCCTCCACCTTCTAAGCCACATTACGCAGGTTTAGAGTCCACAGGAACACAGACTGAAGACACTACACTTGGCTCGGACGTCACGTGCATCTCTGAGCAGCGAACTGAGAGCCTTAGCGTTCAGAGCAGATGTTCGGACTTTGTGTTGCCGGGTGAAGTGCCTGTCGAGACTATTCTACACGAGACCAGAGCCAATAACACTACACTGGACATCACATCCATTGCCAGGGACAATGTAAAGAAGAATGACAAACGCATAAGTTGGAAGAAGACCCGATCATTCCTCCGGAGAGCCCGTGAGGCTCTGAAGCTGCCGTTACTCTGCAGCGGCGTGGACGCGGTGGAGTCTTTGGTGCCTCTAACAGACTCGACAGACTCTACAGAAGCTCAGTGTGGCGACTCTACACAAACACTAGACCTTGAGGAGCTGAGCGATGGGATGTTATCCGGTTCGGAAAGCATCCCAGAGACGGTGCTGCCAGGTGAAGTGCTTTTTGAGCCAGCAGAGGCTTCAGGCATGGAGGCCTCTCTTGTGGAGATCGGCTCAGCAGGTGAGACCGAAATTTCATCTGAAACTGGGACATTTATGCAGATATTATTAAGCAGAAGCAGGGCTGTCATAAGGGGGTACAACCTAGAAATTGATTTGTAGCATTATAGATAGGAATGTAAGAGTAAAATGTAAGTTATTTTGGTCCCACTTTATATTAGTGTGTACAAACAAGTGTTGGTGGGTAAAATTGTTAGGTACAATGTAATTGTGTTGATGTTGTATTGCGAAACACTTGGATATGGGTAAGGTTAGGGACAGGTTTAAGGGTGGGTTAAGGTATGCAGGCATTTTTTTAAAATATATTTGTATGTAAATAAATATGTATGTATTGTATGCAATGATTAATTTTAACGGTTTGTGGCAGTTAAAGTGGAACTGTTTTTTTTCATGTTATCTGTTGTTCTTTGTTTTAGAAAAACCTACAGAATGGACGAAGAAGGAAATGATCTGTTGTTGCCTTAAAAAAGCTGCAAGTGATGCTAATGATGAGCATTATCCAGCTGTCGTGATTTGAGCACGCCCAAAAATAATAAATGGTAATTGTATAATTTGCTTTATAGCACAAAACATACTGATCCCTGAAAGAGCTTGTCGTATTTTGTAATAACCCTAAACTGAATGAGAGAATAGCACAGGGTATCATAATCTGAACTTTTAAAATAGAATCGCAGGCATTCTTGTTAGAGACCAAAAAGTGCCTTCAATTTTGCATTGTGTAATGTAGTTCTAAAATATCTATAATGAACTGAGTTCTTGTGGTAATATAAATATAACGACTATAAAAATGAGATGTAATAGACAGTCAATGTGATGAACGGGAAACTCAAGCCCCTCACGTGAGCCCGTCACACCAGAACTAGCAGAGCTCAGACCAGTCCTTAAAGGTGCAGTAAGCAATTTCTGAGAAACACTTTTATTTAAAAATCAACCCAAACAAATACACCCTTCCCTTCATTGCTCCGCCCCCAAAATGCATGAACATGCAATGCAAGAGTGGATGTCTCGTTATCATAGCAAAATGCTTCATAGAAATAAAGACAAATGATTGACAAGGAAGAACAAAAAATGGAAGAACATCTCTCTTTCTACAGCTTTCTTCAAATCACCCTCTTTCACTCTCTCTCCTCCCCCATCACTCCACTTTTGACTGTTCTTGTGTAAGACTCTCTTGTGTAACTTCTTCAGACACACCTAGACAAAACAAGAGCTAGGCCTTGGACACACTTATACACTCACACATCTAACCTCTCTTATTACATTTCATATATGATAGGAGTTGATCTTTGAGCACTGTGATTGGACGGTCTGGACATCGTGGATGATTCTGCTTTAAATATGACCCTTCTTCCTTAATAAACTAGAGAATGTTATAGTACTACACTGTCTTTGTATCTGCTCGATCATTCTCCCGCAGTCATCACCTGACCTGAAAATGAATCGAACAGGGCGTTAAAAGCTCACACACCCTTTATGAGATTCTACTCTCTAGATATGGTCTGTGTGCCTCCTTCAAAGTAAATCTTCACCTTTTTTATCTCGTCTTTCCAAGATTTGAGGGAGAAAACAGAACCAAACACAACAGCTTCAATATGCAGCATTTATTTAAGGATTAAACTGTTACACATTCAGGTTATAATGAATGAGACACGAGTACAATAATGCCGACTAAAGGTCTGTCAAGCTGAATTATGCTGCCATTCCTGTGTCACTCCTGCAACATCGCATCTGCCTTGCTTCACGATAACGGTTTCAGTGTTTGATTTCCTAAAAAAAAGAGAGAGATTAAAGTGAAATTTGAAAGTGACTCTAAACTGTTTTTAAACCTACAGTACTTTGTTTAAACTCACATGTTGGCAGCATACAGCATGCATTCATTGTCGTATGTTATTCCATCAGATCCACACACAGGTGAATAGTTCATTGGGCACATGATAGGCTCAGGCTCAGGCTTAGGCTGGTCACATAAACAGAAAACAACATTGAGTTATTTGAACATGGAGGGAAGTAATTCTACAGCCTTTATTTACTCACCTCTCTCTCTCCCTCAGATACGGCCACTGTTTGTGTCAAGAAGGAAAAAACAAGGATTAAAGTTTATCATGATATGGCAAGAGGAATTAACATACACACTAACTTCTTGTGTTGCCCATACAATGAAAGTCTAATGTTGTTTTGTTGGACAAAAACTACTTTGTGTCATTTTTTAAGTGAACCATCCCTTAATTAGCAACATCCTAATATCAGATGTTTTTGTGAATTAAATCATTATATTACTCACCTAGGACACAGAGAAGGACGATGACTCCACGTGCAAACATTGTTCCCGACTTGAGAGTGAACTCGCTAAATCTGACGATATGATCAGTGATAAAGTGATCCGCGTATTTATATCAATACTGTATCCACCTCTGAATGGGAGCGGACCGTCCATCCCACTGATTCATCACACACACACACACACACACACAAAGGGAGGTTTAATAAGCACCTTGAGTTTGACAGACTTGTTTAGTTTAGCTGTTAGGTGTGTGTGATGTTGATTGATTGATTGTTTGATTATGATCGCCTGAAGATTTATAGTGTTTTGTATATAACCATTGAGAACAAGTGAATTGTTACACTGATGTTTGCACTGTTTTTTATCTCCAGTTTAAAATTAATAAAACTATTTTTAGACTGCAGACCTTTTTCACATCTTTATCTATTAAAACATAGGTCTCAGCACCTAATTAACTTGAAGAGTGCTTTGATTGGTGTGTGTGATGTCAAATGAATAATCACTTGAGTTGTATGAAGTCCATCATGGATAACATATACAGTTTAATCTCTCTGATTCTGCCAAATCATTCAGTTCCTGTAAAACTGCTCAACTGTTTTCTTCAGCACTTCTTCAAAGAAAATGTTCTGTACAAAGTACAAATACGTTACACATATTATCAAGTATTTTTTTTTTGCACATTTATCTGTCTTGTCTAATCCAAGGCTGTTCATTTAATGATTTTTTTTTAAAAAATATGATGCATAAATATCTGCTACCATTTGCATGAGGCACTAATAATAAAATATACAAAATAGGGCCTGAAAGTATAAAAAATCAAACTTTGATCATCAACCTCAGTTTGTATTTTCGGTTCATTGAGGCTTACTGTTTTTGTAGTCCTGTTGGACGTACGAATACTGATATCCGTACAATCATTACTGAGGGATTTCTTCATAACATTGCCATGAAAATGTGAAAATAAATGTTAGCCTTGAACTTGGACAGGATTTTTGCATCTTGTCTGACTTGATAAATTATATTTTTATTCAAAGACTTGACATAATTGTTAAAGGGACCTTTAATGCCTCTTTTCACAAGATGTAATATAAGTCTCTGGTGTCCCCAGAATGTGTCTGTGAAGTTTCAGCTCAAAATACCCCACAGATCATTTATTATAGCTTGACAAATTTGCCCCCCTTTTTGGGTGTGAGCAAAAACACGCCGTTTTTGTGTGTGTCCCTTTAAATGCAAATGAGCTGCTGCTCCCGCCCCCTTTCCAGAAGAGGGCGGAGCTTTAACAGCTCACGCTTCGGTTGCTCAACAACAACAAAGCTGGAGAATCTCACGCAGCCAAAATGAGGATTGTCAGTAACGGTGTTCAGCCTTACATTGTTCAAACCGGAGTCGACACTGATGGAGAGACTCAGGAAGAAGTTACAACTTTTAGGACGTTTCTGAATGGTTAGTGGATAAATTTATGTAGTTGCTGTGAAGTTGATTCAACTCATCCACTAGCATGTGCCGTCATGTGAAGAAAGATTTGCATCATGACAGTTGAAGGGTTTGGAGATTTGTTGCATTTATAACAAGAGGTAAACTCAGAACTAAAACACATCTGTCCCTCTGAAGTCATTTCAGATGTGGATCTGGACGACTGCATCTTAATTCAGAACGAAAATACTTTGTTTATATGTAAGTTTGTTGAGCCAATAAATAATGGATATTTTCCTTCAGCTGAGACACTTCAGATGCGCACTGTTCACCATGATGGTTTTGAATTGCTTGAAATATGATTGAAATCACTTCAAAAAGGAAAATATAGTGCAATGTACAGCGCAAGTCTGTCATATAAAATACATAAAATTATAATGAGAACATTATAATTGTGTGCTTGGGACATGAGTTTTAATGGAGAGGCTTTTGTTTTTGTAATCAGGCTCTCAAAAATTATATAAAAATTTGGATTTAGATTTATCAGCCAATATCAGTTATCGGCTTTCAAATATAAAGAATTATCGGTATCGGCCAAAATTTTCATATCGGTGCATCCCTGTTAAAGGTACACTGTGTAACTTTTGGCCCTCTAGCGGTTAAAAAACAAAACTGCAATTTGCAGAAGAACATTGTTGTGGTTGTGCTTCGGCTCTGTGTGGATGAATATGGTTCTTTCTAACTGATAGAGATTATCCTACTGCTCATAAAACATTCACTACTAAGAGATTTAACCAGTTTAGATGGAAATATCTCAAGCTGACTATCTGAAGACGTTACTGTAGCTTTACCCATTAATAGACACGGTTAAAATCATATAAATCTTAAAAATAGCGAGGACTGAATCAAGGTAGAGATGCACCGATTCTAAATTTCTCCACCGATACCGATGATATCTGCCGATACCGATAGTTTAGGGGTTCTGCCTTTTATACCTCATTTTAAATTAATGGTAATTTCATTATAATTAATAATTAATTGCATTTTTAATTATTAAATTTTGAAAGAAATGCAAATAAAAACTTTATTCTCTCCATTTCATCAACTTGTTTCAGAGTAACTGGTATCAGTTATAAACAAACACATTACTCAAATTAATATTAACACACATCAACTAAACTCTGAAGATTAAATTAACTTTCTAAATGTTATTAATTCATATAATTACTATTAATATTGAACATCAGACTGGTTTCTTAGCATTTTCTTTACACAAAGCACAAATTCAGTGCATTTTCCTGCCCTCTTCTGATTGACAGGATATATCCGGACTATCGGCTGTTTTTAAACTATCGGCTGATAGTGTGAAAATTTGCTTTTATCGGCCGATACCGATTATTGGCCGATATATCGGTGCATCTCTAATTCAAGGATTGAATTAATTAAAAATCAAATTTCTGATTGCCTTCATAGCTATTTGTATTTGGATTTGCACAGCATACTGTTAAAAATAAAGATCCTAAAAGGGGGTTTACACAGTGGTGCCACTGAAGAACCATTTTAGTTCCTCAAAGAACCTTTCAGTGATCAGTTCTTAAAAGAACCACTTTTTTCTTAATGCGAAGAACATTTTAATAATCTAAAGAACCACTATAAAGAAACGTGCAGTGGGAATGTTGAAGGTTCCTCATGGAAACATATAGATGTCAATAAAGAAGCTTTAATTAAGAGTGTATCTTGATTAACTGCGTTCTGAGGTGGGAGGGAGAAATTATAGAAATTAATGTTCGTGACATCATATGTGTAATGCTGTCGCCCTCTGCTGGTAACACAGACACTTCTTCATCCACAGCCTCTTCATTTTCTCTTAAACATCTGTCGCCTTTTCCTAAACTTATACCGAGGTTGATAAAATATGTAAAAATATTTTGATTAAAGAACTTTGACTAAACGACTTTATGCAACAGCTGAATGCATATATTAACATTAATTATAGGCTATAGCCAATAAATGAAAACTAAAACGTGGTTTCCACTGCTACTGCTACATAAAAAAAAAAAAAAAAAAAAAAAAAAAAAAATGCTGGGTTAAAAACAACCCGAGTTGGGTTGAAAATGGACAAACCCAGCGGTTGGGTTAAATGTTTGCCCAACGGGCTGGGTAGTTTTATTTAACCCAACTATTGTTTTAAAATTACTATATGTCTGGCTTAAAATGAACCCAAAATATGTTGGAAATTAAAAATCAGACACATAATTACTAGAAGCAACAATAATAATCAAAAGGTGAACATTTATTAATAAGCAATTTAATAAATTCATTAATAATAATAATAATCTCATTAATAAATGTTCATTTCTTAAACGTATTATTAAATGTTAATTTCCAACCTATTTTGGGCTCATTTTAGGCACGCAATACAGTAATTTTTAAACAATAGTTGAGTTAAATAAAACAACCCAATCGCTGGGTTTGTCCATTTTCAACCCAACTTGGGCTGTTTTTAACCCGGCATTTTTTGTGTAGGTAGTAAATGATACCTAGTAAATGAAAAACAACTCTCTCTCTTTATTACTTACACAAAGAGACACTTAAGAGATACATATTTTAATATTTCCATAGATCAGTCACATTTGGCCCTTCAAACAGCCCCTCGTGACGTGAGCGTTCCGGTTTTTTTCCCGGGCTCCGTATGTTTAGCAGCTCCACTTTTAAAAAATGCGTTTCGATGCTCTTGCCTGTTGTTCCATTCTAGAACGCATCAGTGACGAAATGCCACTTGCGATCGTCTTAATTAGCGCCAGCAGCACCTGGAGACAGGACACATGAATACAGAATCTCCGACGAGGGTTTATAGGCGAGTAGAAACACCTGTGAGAGTCTCGAGTCTTCAGAGAAAACTCGCGCCAGTTCAGAGAGAAATAACGATTGTGTCTTCACACATGAAAAGAAGCACAGTTTACAGACCATAGAGAGTTTTTGACTAATCTACATCGGACATCATGTCCATGACTTTGTGTTCCACCTGTGAAGACAGTGTAGACATGAGCCAGGAGGATCCTGTAGAGAACAGCTCAACAGGTGAGATCGAAATTACTTTTGAAACTGAGACATATCTACAGAACATGTTTCTTGAGCTCCAGCATTGAAGTCGCAATAGTCTTTTCATCCCTATTGTGACATTTCTCCGAGTGAAACGGCTTCTCAAACAAGAACAAATGTAGGGCGGGGCTTGATTTTGTCCATGGGGAATTGATTGGACGGTTGTGGTTTGCTATTGGTGGATCTCATGTGAGTGACAGGTTGCCCCGCCCTCGTCATCAGAGAAGAGAAGAGATGTGCTGAGAGAGGGAGGGGAAGTTATTCTAATTCAAGATTACGAGGAACATGAATTTAAAACAGTAATGATGTGCACTGAGAGAAATCATTTACAGTGGCAACACAATCAATATTGCTGGAATTTCTTTCAGCTGCGGAGCCATAGTAAGTGTAGGCTCCAGTGTGCCAATATGGCACTGACATCTTGAGTCTCGAGTCTGCGCAGTAGTGAGCGCGAAGTGGAGCCGCGATATCAAGGTCCTGACCACACTCTCGCAGAACCGGTTAATAAAGCACAAAGTTTTTCAATCATGACGCCAAAACCCGCGTTTTTATAGCATCAAATAACTAACTAAAAACAAACTTATTTAAAGAACGAACACTTGAACTAACGTCGGCGTGATAAAAACTGCCTAAAATGACAGAAATCATCTTTGGAAAAAAATATTTGACGTGTAATTTGACTGTTTAGTTTGTCTCACATCCCATTACATTACATGGAGAGGGCGGGGTTTATGACCTTTACCGCATCCAGCCACCTGGGGGCGATCGAGGCGCTTTGGCTTCACTTTTCAGGAATTGTGCGGAGCTCACACTAGTGCTCAGCAAAAGTGAGCAATCGAGAGCGCATATTGACCGCAAAGGGGGCACTCGCGAGCACCCTTCTGAAACCTGAAATTGACAAATGGGACACCCTACGTTCTCGTGAAATTAACGGACATGTGCACGCGGCAGCCATTTTAAGTCCACAAGACCAAAAGTGCATTTGAAGGCCCTGTCCCAAATGGCACACTTCATAGAACTTTCGGTTTTGTGGACTTATGGTGCGTTCACACCAGACGCGAATGAAGCGTTAAGCGCGAGTGATTTACATGTTAAGTCAATGCAAAGACGCGAATAGACATCCTGCGGCGCGATTCGCGCGAATGAGGCGGCGCGAATAGAGCGGCGCGAATAGAGCGTTTCGGGTGAACTGAAAAAAATGAACTTTGGCGAAAATTTGCGCCGCGTTAACCAATCAGGAGCTTGCTCTAGTAGTGACGTGATTACGACGTAACGAGAGGCGGCAGAAATCCGAAACAACAATGGAGGACAAAATCATCTTCGCTGATACATCTTCATACTTTTATAGAAACAGGAATAAAAAGGATCTTGCTTGGAAGAAAGTGAGTGAGGAGGTCGGACAATCTGGTAAGTTGTAAAAAATGCTCTTTACTCAATTTGAGATATATATATATATATATATATATACATATTGAGACTACAAGCTAGCTAAAGCCGGCAAATTGAGCTTATTCGCCGTATTTTACAAGTGTGCAGAAACGAGACTCGAGCCGCCCGGCAGAAGTCCTTCTCATGACGCGAATTTGCGTCTGTTGTGAAGTGAATTTCATGCACGAATGAAGCAAGTAAACTCAAAATGTTCAAGCGTCCAACTACGCGCGAATAGCGTGATTTATTCGCGTCTGGTGTGAACGCCCCATTACAATGGCTGCTGCTTGTCTGTTAAGTCCACGAGACCGTATGGTGTTCCATTTGTCAATTTTAGGTTTCAGAAGGGTGCTCATGAGCGCCCCCTTTGCGGTCAATATGCGCCCTCGATTGTGCACTTTTGCTGAGCACTGGTGTGAGCTCCACAGCAGACTTCTACCCGACAGTCTATGGCCCGGTCCCAAATGGCACCCTAAACTCTCACGGTCTTCCTCTGAGTCCGTACTTTTGTGACGTAACGCCACTTTGACTGTCGGCTGCACTCGCAAGCACCCTTTTGAATAGTTATAGTTAGAATCACCGCACTTGAACTTTCGTATGCGAATGCAAAATGTTTTCCTGCACTTAAATGTCAGCGGCGCTCAAAGACTAGTGTGACCATATGAATATTACGGTAAAATGTTATTTTCATTTAATTTGTGGTCAGAGATGTTTCTAATATTTGTGTTTTCCTTAATTTTAGAAAAACTTACAAGTCCCCACAAGGCAGGAATCCGTTTATTCTTGCACAGAGCACAGAAGGCTGTGGAGAACGGCTTCCTCCGCTTCTGCTGTCAGGACTCAGTGGAGTGTTTTGTGCCTCCACCTTCTAAGCCACATTACGCAGGTTTAGAGTCCACAGGAACACAGACTGAAGACACTACACTTGGCTCGGACGTCACGTGCATCTCTGAGCAGCGAACTGAGAGCCTTAGCGTTCAGAGCAGATGTTCGGACTTTGTGTTGCCGGGTGAAGTGCCTGTCGAGACTATTCTACACGAGACCAGAGCCAATAACACTACACTGGACATCACATCCATCGCCAGGGACAATGTAAAGAAGAATGACAAACGCATAAGTTGGAAGAAGACCCGATCATTCCTCCGGAGAGCCCGTGAGGCTCTGAAGCTGCCGTTACTCTGCAGCGGCGTGGACGCGGTGGAGTCTTTGGTGCCTCTAACAGACTCGACAGACTCTACAGAAGCTCAGTGTGGCGACTCTACACAAACACTAGACCTTGAGGAGCTGAGCGATGGGATGTTATCCGGTTCGGAAAGCATCCCAGAGACGGTGCTGCCAGGTGAAGTGCTTTTTGAGCCAGCAGAGGCTTCAGGCATGGAGGCCTCTCTTGTGGAGATCGGCTCAGCAGGTGAGACCGAAATTTCATCTGAAACTGGGACATTTATGCAGATATTATTAAGCAGAAGCAGGGCTGTCATAAGGGGGTACAACCTAGAAATTGATTTGTAGCATTATAGATAGGAATGTAAGAGTAAAATGTAAGTTATTTTGGTCCCACTTTATATTAGTGTGTACAAACAAGTGTTGGTGGATGAAAAAATTGTTAGGTACAATGTAATTGTGTTGATGTTGTATTGCGAAACACTTGGATATGGGTAAGGTTAGGGACAGGTTTAAGGGTGGGTTAAGGTATGCAGGCATTTTTTTTAAATATAAATATATATGTATTGTATGCAATGATTAATTTTAACGGTTTGTGGCAGTTAAAGTGGAACTGTTTTTTTTCATGTTATCTGTTGTTGTTTGTTTTAGAAAAACCTACAGAATGGACGAAGAAGGAAAGGATCTGTTATTGCCTTAAAAAAGCTTGGACAGGTATAAAGCAGCACTACCTGTTCTGTGCCGTCACCTGTGCCAGATCCCTCAGACTGACTCAATCTGCAAGTGATGCTAATGATGAGCATTATCCAGCTGTCGTGGTTTGAGCACGCCCAAAAATAATAAATGGTAATTGTATAATTTGCTTTACAGCACAAAACATACTGATCCCTGAAAGAGCTTGTCGTATTTTGTAATAACCCTAAACTGAATGAGAGAATAGCACAGGGTATCATAATCTGAACTTTTAAAATAGAATCGCAGGCATTCTTGTTAGAGACCAAAAAGTGCCTTCAATTTTGCATTGTGTAATGTAGTTCTAAAATATCTATAATGAACTGAGTTCTTGTGGTAATATAAATATAATGACTATAAAAATGAGATGTAATAGACAGTCAATGTGATGAACGGGAAACTCAAGCCCCTCACGTGAGCCCGTCACACCAGAACTAGCAGAGCTCAGACCAGTCCTTAAAGGTGCAGTAAGCAATTTCTGAGAAACACTTTTATTTAAAAATCAACCCAAACAAATACACCCTTCCCTTCATTGCTCCGCCCCCAAAATGCATGAACATGCAATGCAAGAGTGGATGTCTCGTTATCATAGCAAAATGCTTCATGAGAAATAAAGACAAATGATTGACAAGGAAGAACAAAAAATGGAAGAACATCTCTCTTTCTACAGGTTTCTTCAAATCACCCTCTTTCACTCTCTCCTCCCCCATCACTCCGCTTTTGACTGTTCTTGTGTTAGACTCTTTTGTGTAACTTCTTCAGACACACCTAGACAAAACAAGAACTAGGCCTTGGACACACTTATACACTCACACATCTAACCTCTCTTATTACATTTCTTAATATGCCATATATGGTAGGGGTTGATCTTTGAGCACTGTGATTGGACGGTCTGGACATCGTGGATGATTCTGCTTTAAATATGACCCTTCCTTAATAAACTAGAGAATGTTATAGTACTACACTGTCTTTGTATCTGCTCGATCATTCTCCCGCAGTCATCACCTGACCTGAAAATGAATCGAACAGGGCGTTAAAAGCTCACACACCCTTTATGAGATTCTGCTCTCTAGATATGGTCTGTGTGCCTCCTTCAAAGTAAATCTTCACCTTTTTTATCTCGTCTTTCCAAGATTTGAGGGAGAAAACAGAACCAAACAGAACAGCTTCAATATGCAGCATTTATTTAAGGATTAAAATGTTACACATTCAGGTTATAATGAATGAGACACGAGTACAATAATGCCGACTAAAGGTCTGTCAAGCTGAATTATGCTGCCATTCCTGTGTCACTCCTGCAGATTTTCATCGCATCTGCCTTGCTTCACGATAACGGTTTCAGTGTTTGATTTCCTAAAAAAAAGAGAGAGATTAAAGTGAAATTTGAAAGTGACTCTAAACTGTTTTTAAACCTACAGTACTTTGTTTAAACTCACATGTTGGCAGCATACAGCATGCATTCATTGTCGTATGTTATTCCATCAGATCCACACACAGGTGAATAGTTCATTGGGCACATGATAGGCTCAGGCTCAGGCTTAGGCTGGTCACATAAACAGAAAACAACATTGAGTTATTTGAACATGGAGGGAAGTAATTCTACAGCCTTTATTTACTCACCTCTCTCTCTCCCTCAGATACGGCCACTGTTTGTGTCAAGAAGGAAAAAACAAGGATTAAAGTTTATCATGATATGGCAAGAGGAAATAACATACACACTAACTTCTTGTGTTGCCCATACAATGAAAGTCTAATGTTGTTTTGTTGGACAAAAACTACTTTGTGTCATTTTTTAAGTGAACCATCCCTTAATTAGCAACATCCTAATATCAGATGTTTTTGTGAATTAAATCATTATATTACTCACCTAGGACACAGAGAAGGACGATGACTCCACGTGCAAACATTGTTCCCGACTTGAGAGTGAACTCACTAAATCTGACGATATGATCAGTGATAAAATGATCCGCGTATTTATATCAGTACTGTATCCACCTCTGAATGTGGGAGCGGACCGTCCATCCCACTGATTCATCACACACACAAAAAGGGAGGTTTAATAAGCACCTTGAGTTTGACAGACTTGTTTAGTTTAGCTGTTAGGTGTGTGTGATGTTGATTGATTGATTGTTTGATTATGATCGCCTGAAGATTTATAGTGTTTTGTATATAACCATTGAGAACAAGTGAATTGTTACACTAACGTTTGCACTGTTTTTTATCTCCAGTTTAAAATTAATAAAACTATTTTAGACTGCAGACCTTTTTCACATCTTTATCTATTAAAACATAGGTCTCAGCACCTAATTAACTTGAAGAGTGCTTTGATTGGTGTGTGTGATGTCAAATGAATAATCACTTGAGTTGTATGAAGTCCATCATGGATAACATATACAGTTTAATCTCTCTGATTCTGCCAAATCATTCAGTTCCTGTAAAACTGCTCAACTGTTTTCTTCAGCACTTCGTCAAAGAAAATGTTCTGTACAAAGTACAAATACGTTACACATATTATCAAGTATTTTTTTTTTGCACATTTATCTGTCTTGTCTAATCCAAGGCTGTTCATTTAATGATTTTTTTTTAAAAAATATGATGCATAAATATCTGCTACCATTTGCATGAGGCACTAATAATAAAATATACAAAATAGGGCCTGAAAGTATAAAAAATCAAACTTTGATCATCAACCTCAGTTTGTATTTTCGGTTCATTGAGGCTTACTGTTTTTGTAGTCCTGATGGATGTGAGAATACTGATATCCGTACAATCATTACTGAGGGATTTCTTCATAACATTGCCATGAAAATGTGAAAATAAATGTTAGCCTTGAACTTGGACAGGATTTTTGCATCTTGTCTGACTTGATAAATTATATTTTTATTCAAAGACTTGACATAATTGTTAAAGGGACCTATAATGCCCCTTTCACAAGATGTAATATAAGTCTCAGGTGTCCCCAGAATGTGTCTGTGAAGTTTCAGCTCAAAATACCCCACAGATCATTTATTATAGCTTGTCAAATTTGCCCCTATTTGGGTGTGAGCAAAAACACGCCGTTTTTGTGTGTGTCCCTTTAAATGCAAATGAGCTGCTGCTCCCGGCCCCCTTTCCAGAAGAGGGCGGAGCTTTAACAGCTCACTTGCTCAACAACAACAAAGCTGGAGAATCTCACGCAGCCAAAATGAGGATTGTCAGTAACGGTGTTCAGCCTTACATTGTTCAAACCGGAGTCGACACTGATGGAGAGACTCAGGAAGAAGTTACAACTTTTAGGACGTTTCTGAATGGTTAGTGGATAAATTTATGTAGTTGCTGTGAAGTTGATTCAACTCATCCACTAGCATGAGCCGTCATGTGAAGAAAGATTTGCATCATGACAGTTAAAGGGTTTGGAGATTTGTTGCATTTATAACAAGAGGTAAACTCAGAACTAAAACACATCTGTCCCTCTGAAGTCATTTCAGATGTGGATCTGGACGACTGCATCTTAATTCAGAACGAAAATACTTTGTTTATATGTAAGTTTGTTGAGCCAATAAATAATGGATATTTTCCTTCAGCTGAGACACTTCAGATGCGCACAGTTCACCATGATGGTTTTGAATTGCTTGAAATATGATTGAAATCACTTCAAAAAGGAAAATACAGTGCAATGTACAGCTCAAGTCTGTCATATAAAATACATAAAATTATAATGAGAACATTATAATTGTGTGCTTGGGACATGAGTTTTAATGGAGAGACTTTTGATTTTGTAATCAGGCTCTCAAAAACTATATAAAAATTTGGATTTAGATTTATCAGCCAATATATCGGTTATCGGCTTTCAAATATAAAGAATTATCGGTATCGGCCAAAATTTTCATATCGGTGCATCCCTGTTAAAGGTACACTGTGTAACTTTTGGCCCTCTAGCGGTTAAAAAACAAAACTGCAATTTGCAGAAGAACATTGTTGTGGTTGTGCTTCGGCTCTGTGTGGATGAATATGGTTCTTTCTAACTGATAGAGATTATCCTACTGCTCATAAAACATTCACTACTAAGAGATTTAACCAGTTTAGATGGAAATATCTCAAGCTGACTATCTGAAGACGTTACTGTAGCTTTACCCATTAATAGACACGGTTAAAATCATATAAATCTTAAAAATAGCAAGGACTGAATCAAGGTAGAGATGCACCGATTCTAAATTTCTCCACCGATACCGATGATATCTGCCGATAACGATAGTTTGAGGGTTTTGCCTTTTATACCTTGTTTTAAATTAATGATAATTAATTAATCATATTTTTAATTATTATATTTTGAAAGAAAGGCAAATAAAAACTTTATTCTCTCCATTTCATCAACTTGTTTCAGAGTAACTGGTATCAGTTATAAACAAACACATTACTCAAATTAATATTAACACACATCAACTAAACTCTGAAGATTAAATTAACTTTCTAAATGTTATTAATTCATATAATTACTATTAATATTGAACATCAGACTGGTTTCTTAGCATTTTCTTTACACAAAGCACAAATTCAGTGCATTTTCCTGCCCTCTTTTGATTGACAGGATATATCCCGGACTATCGGCTGTTTTTAAACTATCGGCTGATAGTATGAAAATTTGCTTTTATCGGCCGATACCAATTATTGGCCGATATATCGGTGCATCTCTAATTCAAGGATTGAATTAATTAAAAGTCAAATTTCTGATGGCCTTCATAGCTATTTGTATTTGGATTTGCACAGCATACTGTTAAAAATAAAGATCCTAAAAGGGGGTTTACACAGTGGTGCCACTGAAGAACCATTTTAGTTCCTCAAAGAACCTTTCAGTGATCAGTTCTTAAAAGAACCACTTTTTTCTTAATGCGAAGAACATTTTAATAATCTAAAGAACCACTATAAAGAAACATGCAGTGGGAATGTTGAAGGTTCCTCATGGAAACATATAGATGTCAATAAAGAAGCTTTAATTAAGAGTGTATCTTGATTAACTGCGTTCTGAGGTGGGAGGGAGAAATTATAGAAATTAATGTTCGTGACATCATATGTGTAATGCTGTCGCCCTCTGCTGGTAACACAGACACTTCTTCATCCACAGCCTCTTCATTTTCTCTTAAACATCTGTCGCCTTTTCCTAAACTTATACTGAGGTTGATAAAATATGTAAAAATAAGTGTGACTAAACGACTTTATGCAACAGCTGAATGCATATATTAACATTAATTATAAGCTATAGCCAATAAATGAAAACTAAAACGTGGTTTCCACTGCTACTACACACACACACACAAAAAATGCTGGGTTAAAAACAACCCGAGTTGGGTTGAAAATGGACAAACCCAAATGTTTGCCCAACGTGCTGGGTAGTTTTATTTAACCCAACTATTGTTTTAAAACTACTATATGTCTGGCTTAAAATGAACCCTAAATATGTTAAAATCAGACACATAATTACTAGAAGCAACAATAATAATAATCAAAAGGTGAACATTTATTAATAAGCAATTTAATAAATTCATTAATCTCATTAATAAATGTTCATTTCTTAAACATATTAATAAATGTTAATTTCCAACATATTTTGGGCTCATTTAGGCACGCAATACAGTAATTTTTAAACAATAGTTGAGTTAAATAAAACAACCCAATCGCTGGGTTTGTCCATTTTCAACCCAACTTGGGCTGTTTTTAACCCAGCATTTTTTAGAGTGTAGGTAGTAAATGATACCTAGTAAATGAAAAACAACTCTCTCTCTTTATTACTTACACAAAGAGACACTTAAGAGATACATATTTTAATATTTTCATAGATCAGTCACATTTGGCCCTTCAAATCCCCTCGTGACGTGAGCGTTCCGGTTTTTTTCCCGGGCTCCGTATGTTTAGCAGCTCGACTTTTAAAAAATGCGTTTCGATGCTCTTGCCTGTTGTTCCATTCTAGAACGCATCAGTGACGAAATGCCACTTGCGATCGTCTTAATTAGCGCCAGCAGCACCTGGAGACAGGACACATGAATACAGAATCTCCGACGAGGGTTTATAGGCGAGTAGAAACACCTGTGAGAGTCTCGAGTCTTCAGAGAAAACTCGCGCCAGTTCAGAGAGAAATAACGATTGTGTCTTCACACATGAAAAGAAGCACAGTTTACAGACCATAGAGAGTTTATACGCACCGTGTCCCGATTTGACAAATCTACATCGGACATCATGTCCATGACTTTGTGTTCCACCTGTGAAGACAGTGTAGACATGAGCCAGGAGGATCCTGTAGAGAACAGCTCAACAGGTGAGATCGAAATTACTTTTGAAACTGAGACATATCTACAGAACATGTTTCTTGAGCTCCAGCATTGAAGTCGCAATAGTCTTTTCATCCCTATTGTGACATATATCCGAGTGAAACGGCTTCTCAAACAAGAACAAATGTAGGGCGGGGCTTGATTTTGTCCATGGGGAATTGATTGGATGGTTGTGGTTTGCTATTGGTGGATCTCATGTGAATGACAGGTTGCCCCGCCCTCGTCATCAGAGAAGAGAAGAGATGTGCTGAGAGAGGGAGGGGAAGTTATTCTAATTCAAGATTACGAGGAACATGAATTTAAAACAGTAATGATGTGCACTGAGAGAAATCATTTACAGTGGCAACACAATCAATATTGCTGGAATTTCTTTCAGCTGCGGAGCCATAGTAAGTGTAGGCTCCAGTGTGCCAATATGGCGCTGACATCTTGAGTCTCGAGTCTGCGCAGTAGTGAGCGCGAAGTGGAGCCGCGATATCAAGGTCCTGACCACACTCTCGCAGAACCGGTTAATAAAGCACAAAGTTTTTCAATCATGACGCCAAAACCCGCGTTTTTATAGCATCAAATAACTAACTAAAAACAAACTTATTTAAAGAACGAACACTTGAACTAACGTCGGCGTGATAAAAACTGCCTAAAATGACAGAAATCATCTTTGGAAAAAAATATTTGACGTGTAATTTGACTGTTTAGTTTGTCTCACATCCCATTACACTACAAGGAGAGGGCGGGGTTTATGACCTTTACCGCATCCAGCCACCTGGGGGCGATCGAGGCGCTTTGGCTTCACTTTTCAGGAATTGTGCGGAGCTCACACTAGTGCTCAGCAAAAGTGAGCAATCGAGAGCGCATATTGACCGCAAAGGGGGCACTCGCGAGCACCCTTCTGAAACCTGAAATTGACAAATGGGACACCCTACGTTCTCGTGAAATTAACGGACATGTGCACGCGGCAGCCATTTTAAGTCCACAAGACCAAAAGTGCATTTGAAGGCCCTGTCCCAAATGGCACACTTCATAGAACTTTCGGTTTTGTGGACTTATGGTGCGTTCACACCAGACGCGAATGAAGCGTTAAGCGCGAGTGATTTACATGTTAAGTCAATGCAAAGACGCGAATAGACATCCTGCGGCGCGATTCGCGCGAATGAGGCGGCGCGAATGACGCGGCGCGAATAGAGCGTTTCGGGTGAACTGAAAAAAATGAACTTTGGCGAAAATTTGCGCCGCGTTAACCAATCAGGAGCTTGCTCTAGTAGTGACGTGATTACGACGTAACGAGAGGCGGCAGAAATCCGAAACAACAATGGAGGACAAAATCATCTTCGCTGATACATCTTCATACTTTTATAGAAACAGGAATAAAAAGGATCTTGCTTGGAAGAAAGTGAGTGAGGAGGTCGGACAATCTGGTAAGTTGTAAAAAATGCTCTTTACTCAATTTGAGATATATATATATATATATATATACATATTGAGACTACAAGCTAGCTAAAGCCGGCAAATTGAGCTTATTCGCCGTATTTTACAAGTGTGCAGAAACGAGACTCGAGCCGCCCGGCAGAAGTCCTTCTCATGACGCGAATTTGCGTCTGTTGTGAAGTGAATTTCATGCACGAATGAAGCAAGTAAACTCAAAATGTTCAAGCGTCCAACTACGCGCGAATAGCGTGATTTATTCGCGTCTGGTGTGAACGCCCCATTACAATGGCTGCTGCTTGTCTGTTAAGTCCACGAGACCGTATGGTGTTCCATTTGTCAATTTTAGGTTTCAGAAGGGTGCTCATGAGCGCCCCCTTTGCGGTCAATATGCGCCCTCGATTGTGCACTTTTGCTGAGCACTGGTGTGAGCTCCACAGCAGACTTCTACCCGACAGTCTATGGCCCGGTCCCAAATGGCACCCTAAACTCTCACGGTCTTCCTCTGAGTCCGTACTTTTGTGACGTAACGCCACTTTGACTGTCGGCTGCACTCGCAAGCACCCTTTTGAATAGTTATAGTTAGAATCACCGCACTTGAACTTTCGTATGCGAATGCAAAATGTTTTCCTGCACTTAAATGTCAGCGGCGCTCAAAGACTAGTGTGACCATATGAATATTACGGTAAAATGTTATTTTCATTTAATTTGTGGTCAGAGATGTTTCTAATATTTGTGTTTTCCTTAATTTTAGAAAAACTTACAAGTCCCCACAAGGCAGGAATCCGTTTATTCTTGCACAGAGCACAGAAGGCTGTGGAGAACGGCTTCCTCCGCTTCTGCTGTCAGGACTCAGTGGAGTGTTTTGTGCCTCCACCTTCTAAGCCACATTACGCAGGTTTAGAGTCCACAGGAACACAGACTGAAGACACTACACTTGGCTCGGACGTCACGTGCATCTCTGAGCAGCGAACTGAGAGCCTTAGCGTTCAGAGCAGATGTTCGGACTTTGTGTTGCCGGGTGAAGTGCCTGTCGAGACTATTCTACACGAGACCAGAGCCAATGTCACTACACTGGACATCACGTCCATCGCTGAGGACAATATAGAGAAGATTGACAAACGCATAAGTTGGAAGAAGACCCGATCATTCCTCCGGAGAGCCCGTGAGGCTCTGAAGCTGCCGTTACTCTGCAGCGGCGTGGACGCGGTGGAGTCTTTGGTGCCTCTAACAGACTCGACAGACTCTACAGAAGCTCAGTGTGGCGACTCTACACAAACACTAGACCTTGAGGAGCTGAGCGATGGGATGTTATCCGGTTCGGAAAGCATCCCAGAGACGGTGCTGCCAGGTGAAGTGCTTTTTGAGCCAGCAGAGGCTTCAGGCATGGAGGCCTCTCTTGTGGAGATCGGCTCAGCAGGTGAGACCGAAATTACATCTGAAACTGGGACATTTATGCAGATATTATTAAACAGAAGCAGGGCTGTCATAAGGGGGTACAACCTAGAAATTGATTTGTAGCATTATAGATAGGAATGTAAGAGTAAAATGTAAGTTATTTTGGTCCCACTTTATATTAGTGTGTACAAACAAGTGTTGGTGGGTAAAATTGTTAGGTACAATGTAATTGTGTTGATGTTGTATTGCGAAACACTTGGATATGGGTAAGGTTAGGGACAGGTTTAAGGGTGGGTTAAGGTATGCAGGCATTTTTTTAAAATATATTTGTATGTAAATAAATATGTATGTATTGTATGCAATGATTAATTTTAACGGTTTGTGGCAGTTAAAGTGGAACTGTTTTTTTTCATGTTATCTGTTGTTCTTTGTTTTAGAAAAACCTACAGAATGGACGAAGAAGGAAATGATCTGTTGTTGCCTTAAAAAAGCTGCAAGTGATGCTAATGATGAGCATTATCCAGCTGTCGTGATTTGAGCACGCCCAAAAATAATAAATGGTAATTGTATAATTTGCTTTACAGCACAAAACATTCTGATCCCTGAAAGAGCTTGTCATATTTTGTAATAACCCTAAACTGAATGAGAGAATAGCACAGGGTATCATAATCTGAACTTTTAAAATAGAATCGCAGGCATTCTTGTTAGAGACCAAAAAGTGCCTTCAATTTTGCATTGTGTAATGTAGTTCTAAAATATCTATAATGAACTGAGTTCTTGTGGTAATATAAATATAACGACTATAAAAATGAGATGTAATAGACAGTCAATGTGATGAACGGGAAACTCAAGCCCCTCACGTGAGCCCGTCACACCAGAACTAGCAGAGCTCAGACCAGTCCTTAAAGGTGCAGTAAGCAATTTCTGAGAAACACTTTTATTTAAAAATCAACCCAAACAAATACACCCTTCCCTTCATTGCTCCGCCCCCAAAATGCATGAACATGCAATGCAAGAGTGGATGTCTCGTTATCATAGCAAAATGCTTCATAGAAATAAAGACAAATGATTGACAAGGAAGAACAAAAAATGGAAGAACATCTCTCTTTCTACAGCTTTCTTCAAATCACCCTCTTTCACGCTCTCTCCTCCCCCATCACTCCGCTTTTGACTGTTCTTGTGTTAGACTCTTTTGTGTAACTTCTTCAGACACACCTAGACAAAACAAGAACTAGGCCTTGGACACACTTATACACTCACACATCTAACCTCTCTTATTACATTTCTTAATATGCCATATATGATAGGAGTTGATCTTTGAGCACTGTGATTGGACGGTCTGGACATCGTGCATGATTCTGCTTTAAATATGACCCTTCCTTAATAAACTAGAGAATGTTATAGTACTACACTGTCTTTGTATCTGCTCGATCATTCTCCGTCAGCACTCGTTTCCAACTGATGACTTTTTAGCCTACCTGAAAATTAAAAGCTCACACACCCTTTATGAGATTCTGCTCTCTAGATATGGTCTGTGTGCCTCCTTCAAAGTAAATCTTCACCTTTTTTATCTCGTCTTTCCAAGATTTGAGGGAGAAAACAGAACAGCTTCAATATGCAGCATTTATTTAAGGATTAAACTGTTACACATTCAGGTTATAATGAATGAGACACGAGTACAATAATGCTGACTAAAGGTCTGTCAAGCTGAATTATGCTGCCATTCCTGTGTCACTCCTGCAGATTTTCATCGCATCTGCCTTGCTTCACGATAACAATTTCGGTGTTTGATTCCCTACAAAAAAGAGAGAGATTAAAGTGAAATTTGAAAGTGACTCTAAACTGTTTTTAAACCTACAGTACTTTGTTTAAACTCACTGGCTGGCAGCATGCAGCAGGCATTTATTGTCGTATGTTATTCCATCAGATCCACACACAGGTGAATAGTTCATTGGGCATTTGATAGGCTTAGGCTGGTCACATAAACAGAAAACAACATTGAGTTATTTGAACATGGAGGGAAGTAATTCTACAGTATATATTTACTCACCTCTCTCTCTCCCTCAGATACGGCCACTGTTTGTGTCAAGAAGGAAAAAACAAGGATTAAAGTTTATCATGATATGGCAAGAGGAATTAACATACACACTAACTTCTTGTTTTGCCCATACAATGAAAGTCAATGAAAGTCTAATGTTGTTTTGTTGGATAAAAACACTACTTAAGTCATTTTTTTTAGTGAACCATCCCTTAAATCACACTTAAAAATGTCTGAACATGACTTAAATCTTACACATTTTTCATTTGTCCTACTTTAGCAAAGGTGAATTAAGACTTTATCGAAACAATGAAACTCTTCATTATGAAGAAAGACTGTTAGTATCAGTGTATATTGCAGGTTCTCATGTGACAAATGATCCTAATATCAGTTGTTTTTGTTAATTAAATCATTATATTACTCACCTAGGACACAGAGAAGGACGATGACTCCACGTACAAACATTGTTCCTGACTTGAGAGTCAACTTACTAAAACTGACAATATGATCAGTGATAAAATGATCCGTCTATTTATATCAGTACTGTATCCACCTCTGAATGCAAGTAAAGTAGCTTAACCTGTTTAATGGGTGGAGAGGAATGTGGGAGCGGACCGGTGTTACAAGATTTTTGGTTTCTGAGATTTTCGTTTCCGAAGGCGGAGCTTACATGAATATTCATGAGTTTCCCAGACATGCGCAATGCAGAACAAGCTTCAGTGAGTTCATTTCCTTGTTATCTTCCTTATTTGTACCTTGCGATGTTTTAAAACTCGGTCTTTTATTAGTTAAGAACATCACTGCCTGTAACAACTGAAATAAACCTCTATAAATGTGTCTGAAGACTTATATCTATTCTGGTATTGTTCTTAAATTCTTGTTAATTTTGATATATATGATGTATTGCTGTTTAAAAGTATGGGATTAATAAAATTCTTTGTTTAGGCTCACCAAGGCTGCATTTATTTGATCAAAAATAGGCAAAAACAGCTTTGTTTTCTGTTTTAATATATTTTAAATGGCTGTTTATTCCTGTTACTCCTGTCTTCAATCTCATGATCCTTCAGAAATCATTCTAATATGCTGATTTGCTGCTCAAGAAACATGTCTATCAGTGCTGATGAATGAACGTGGAAACCGTGATAGTGTTTTTTCAGAATTCACAGAACAGAAATTTTGAAAAACAGTATTGAAATAGAAATCTTTTGAAACATTAAAGATGCCTTTTAAAAAAACAAAAAAACAATAAAAACAAAATTTAATTAATCCTTGTTGAATAAAATTCATCCTTGTGAAATTAATTTCTTTTAAAAAAAATAACTCCAGTGATTCCAGACATATTATGTTAATGCAAATGCATTTGTGCAAATAATTTGGCGGCCACTGTATGTAAAACGAATGTTTTGTTGTTTTAAATAAAAAAAAGTGGTAAGTGGTAAAACTGTCAAAATCTTTAAGACTAAAAATGTAATTTTTTGATCTGAGAATAGCTTTCTTATTTGTCATATTTTTGTACATTAAGGGACTGCTATGGCCCAAAAACAAAATGTCATTACCGTCTAACACAATATCATATGTTCACTCCGTCACACGTTATACCAAGCATCCAGTCAAGTCAAGGTCATAATCCCATCTTTATTCCAGGATTTGTGATATGTTTTGACATAGATCCAAGTTTAATTTTTTCCCCCCCAAAATTTCATGAGGTCAAAGGTGCTCCTAATTAAAGCCCCATGAAGAACATGCATGTTTATGAACATTAATGACCAGTGAATTCAGCTCGACTGGGACACTTTGCCATTGAGATGACTGGGAGAAAGTTTCCCAATCAACCTGAATTCACGCCAAATAATGAACGTTTGTTGTGTATCAAAATAAATTGTCCATTTATATCAGTGATCATCCAGATATACAAGTGACACATGTTCAGAAGAACGGATGGCAGAGAATAGCAAAAGGTTGCAAAAATCTTTATTAGGCCACTGATTTTGGACATTGTTTAATTTCCAGAGGTATGACCCAGTTTTAAGTCTTAATAAGGTGAGGTAACAGAAGAAAATACCAATATATCATTGAAATGGCAGCTGCATGTTGTTACGGACAGAAGGGCAGGAGACACAGATGGTAGTTTATTGATGAACAACACGGTAAACACAGTAATGCAGGTAAGTGGGTAGAAGATGGAGTCTTAGTGAAGTGATAACTGAACACTGATACAGTCCTTTGTCTTACAGGTTTGCAGATCGTGGATGGATGAATGTCCGTTGACAGGATGAAGGTGGGTAAACTCACACACAGACGACAAAGCACAGAGACTGGGAAAACACGCTGGAGTAGAACAGGTAAGTATCTTAGAAGTCTTGGAGATTAACATGAAGAGTCCTTTGAGCAGGTCGATCTGGATGAGTAGCGTGGAAGGTGTCGAGCAGAGAGGGATCAAGGATGTCGTTTCTAGGTACCCATGAGCGCTCCTCAGGGCCGTAGCCCTCCCAGTCCACCAGATATTCCAGTAGACCACCACGGCGCCGGGAGTCCAAGATCTCGTTGACTTGGTATGCCGCTCCGTCCTCCAGGATGAGAGGAAGGGGGGTTCAGCTGCCGCGTCAGGCTCTGTGGGAACAGAAACAGAAGGGTGGTGAGGTTTGAGGAGTAAAACATGGAAAGTCGGGTGAATTCTGTACTGTGGAGGTAACTGGAGCTGATAGGTGACCGGGTTGATCTGCTTGTTGATGGTGAAGGGGCCAATGAATCTGGGACTGAGCTTCTTGCAGGGCAGATGCATTCTGATGTCCCGGGTCGACAGCCAGACCTTCTGACCTGGTTGATAGACTGGAGCAGTGGAGCGTCTCAGGTCGGCTGTCATTCTGCATCTGCGAAGAGCTCGTTGTAGCTGATGGTAAGATGCGTCCCAGACCCTCTCGTTCTCTCGGAACCAGTAGTCGACAGCTGGTACATCCGACGGTTCTCCTGACCAAGGGAAGAGAGGGGGTTGGTAACCGAGTACGCACTGGAAGGGAGTGAGTCCAGTGGTTGGTTGACGTAGGGAGTTCTGTGCGTACTCGGCCCAACCCAGAAACTGGTTCCAAGAGTTCTGGTGGCCATGGCAGAAGGTACGTAGGAATCTCTTGGATCTTTCTCTCCGTCTGCCCGTTCGACTGCGGGTGGTATCCAGATGAGAGGCTTACGGTCACACCTAGGAGGAAGAAGAAGGCTTTCCACACTCTTGAGATGAACTGGAGTCCACGGTCAGACACAATGTCTTCTGGAATACCATAGTATCTGAATATGTGGTTGAACATGAGTTCTGCAGTTTCCATGGCTGTAGGTAGTCCCTTGAGGGGAATTAGTCGACAGGACTTGGAAAACATGTCAATAACCACCAGGATACAGGTGTTGTTGTCAGAGACAGGCAGATCGGTGATGAAATCCACTCCTAGATGTGACCAGGGTCTGTTGGGAACGGGCAGAAGATGTAGTTTGCCAGATGGAAGATGGCGAGGGCTCTTGGAGATGGCGCATTCTGGACATCCCTGTACGTACCTTCTCACATCCCTGGCCATGTTAGGCCACCAGAAGCGCTCTTTTAGCAGCGAGAGGGTTTCATTGGCCCCTGGGTGGCCAGTGCCCAGAGATGTGTGGGATGAATGGATGAGTGGAGTGCGCTGAGTCCTGCTGACATATTGCAAACCTGGAGGACAGCCTGGCGGAGTGTTGGCAGAGGCACTGGAGGAGGGAATGGAAGTTTCAGACCAGTGAATGGGTTCTTCATTGGTTTCCTCTGAAGTGTATAGACGGGACAAGGCATCAGCCTTCACATTCTTGGGACCAGGACGATAGGAGATACTGAAGTGGAAACGTGTGAAGAACAATGCCCAACGAGCTTGGTGTGGATTTAATCTCTTAGCATCTCTTAAGTACACCAAGTTCTTATGGTCGGTGAGTACCGTAAATGGGTGCTTGGCACCCTCCAGCCAATGCCTCCACTCTTCCAGGGCCAGTTTGATGGCTAGAAGTTCCCTGTTGCCGATGTCGTAGTTCCTCTCTGCCGGGCTGAGTTTGCGGGAGAAGGCGGCACATGGATGGAGTCTGGCTGGATTCCCCTGCTGCTGCGAGAGCACCGCTCCTACTCCTGTGGTAGAGGCGTCTACCTCGATGGTGAAGGGCTTCTCTGGATTAGAGTGAACGAGGAGCGGTGCGCTGGTGAATGCTTCTTTCAGGGTGTTGAAGGCTTCATTGGCCGCTGGTGACCAGGACAGAGACTTGGGCTTGTTACGGAGGAGGCTTGTAAGAGGGTATGCGATGGAGCTGTAATTCTGGATGAATTTTCTGTAGAAGTTTGCAAACCCGAGGAATCTCTGGAGCTCTTTGATGGTGGATGGAGTGGGCCAGTTCTTTATGGCTCCTACCTTCCCCTCGTCCATTTGGATGCCACTGCTGCTGATGTTATATCCAAGGAACTGCACTGAGGGTTGATGGAAGGAGCACTTCTCGGCTTTGAGGAATAGCTGGAACTCTCTCAGGCGTTTCAGGACCTCCGCAATGTGGTGGCAATGTTCGGCCATGCTCCGGGAGTAGATCAGTATATCATCGATGTAAACCAGGACAAACTTGTGGAGGAACTCCCGGAGCACCTCATGGATGAAATCTTGGAATACGGAGGGGGCGTTGACCAGGCCATACAGCATGACGCAATATTCATCGTGTCCAGTGACCCCTCACAAAAGCTGTCTTTCACTCGTCCCCCTCACGTATCCGAATGAGGTTGTACGCGCTGCAGAGGTCCAACTTGGTGAAGACAGTGGCACCGCGTAGATGTTCTAGAGCCGCTGGGATGAGGGGAAGAGGATAGCAGAACTTCACAGTGATCCTGTTGAGAGCCCGGTAATCGATACAAGGCCGCAAGCCTCCGTCCTTTTTGGCCATGAAGAAGAAGCTCGAAGCAGCAGGGGAAGTGGAAGGACGGATGTAGCCTTGATGTAATGCTTCCTCGATGTACTCCTCCATGGCCTTCTGCTCAGGAATGGATAACGGATATATTTTCCCACAGGGCACTGACTCACCCGGAAGCAGATCGATGGCACAGTCCCATGGCCGGTGTGGAGGCAGCTTGGAAGCTTTCTTCCGGCAGAAAACATCACTGAAGGGGGCGTAACAAGGAGGAATATCCACAGACTGTTTCTCCACTGGGCTTTTAATGGAGGTAGTGCAGACAGGAAGCGTCTCGGAACGAAGAGCAGGAGGCTGAGGAATGAGAGGGAAACAGTTTGGGAAACAGGTGTCGCCCCACTTCAGGATTTCGCCGGTGGTCCAAGAGATGATGGGATTGTGCTGCTCCAACCAAGGGCGCCCTAGTATCACATCAGCAGTGGAATCCTCCAGAACCAGGAGATGTAGATGTTCCACATGCAGTAATCCGATTTGGAGCTTGACTGGACCAGCACACAAATGGACTCGTTTACGGCTGAGTGGTTTGCCTGTCACGGAATGGATCTGGTAGATGGACGGCATGGATGTGGTCTTGAGCTTGAGCTGGCGGCAGAGGGCACCAGAGATGAAGTTGCCAGCTGACCCGGAGTCGAGGAGGGCATTGACTGGAATGGAAACGTCGACAGCAGTAAGCATTACAATCTGGTGTGATGAGGTGCTGATGAGGAACAGGTGTGTGTGATTAGTACTCTGGTGAGGGAGTGCGCTGTGATTGGTTGACGGTGGATCCTGGCCGGTCTGTGACACATGTATTGAACAATATTTTATTTATTTATTTATCCTGTTATAGGAAATCAGTATAATCTTCAACTCATTCAGGTGTTCTGGGATGGTTGGTTTTACTGTGCAATTGAAAAATTAAACCTTGTGATGTCTGTGTATCTTTCATTAATATATATATATATATATATAAACAGAAACCATGAAAAGACCATATAGTTTCAGCAATATTTTCAGCATTTGTCACCAACCGGAAAACCAGAGAATGTTAGTCAGAACAGGTAAGCTAACACGTATCATCACACCAGTAGTCTTACAAAAATATTATGTCCACAGACACATATATACACATTTATTGCAAGGTACAAAGTAGAATAACAACGAGCTGAACTCATTGAAGGTTGTTCTGCTGTTATACGAAGTGCCTGTCATTCAATTACAGACTGCGTGCGGTCTTTCGCCGGAAGCTAGTTGTTTGAATATATAAAGTTTTAAATATGGATATTTTTCTTACAAAAACGCATCCTTCGCTTCAAAAGGCCTTTATTAACCCTCGGGAGTCGTATGGATTCATTTTTTTATGGATGGATGCATTTTTTTCTGTTTTCAGAATTTGGCCTACCATTCACAACCGTTATAAAACTTGGAGGACTAAGTATATTTTTAAATATATCTCGGACTGTGTTCGTCTGAAAGAAGATGGCTTGAGGATGGCTTGAGGGTGAGTAAATCATGGGATTATTTTCATTTTTGGGTGAACTATCTCTTTAATTATGTTGTGGTTATGATAGTAAAGCTGCATTCGTTGGCAAAATAGTATATTAGTAGTGTTATACAAGCTGTGTTTGGAATAATAATTACGCTAGCAAGCGTTAAGTTTGGTGAAAATAACACTAACAACTTTAAATGAAAAAGTCGGTCACGTCAGGCTAATTAACAGGGATTTCTTCATAACATTGCCATGAAAATGTGAAAATAAATGTTAGCCTTGAACTTGGACAGGATTTTTGCATTGTGTCTGACTTGATAAATTATATTTTTATTCGAAGACTTGACATAATTGTTAAAGGGACCTATAATGCCTCTTTTCACTGATACTGTGAAAATGTGCTTTTATCAGCCGATACCGATTATTGGCCGATATATCGGTGCATCTCTAATTCAAGGATTGAATTAATTAAAAGTCAAATTTCTGATGGCCTTCATAGCTATTTGGATTTGGATTTGCACAGCATACTGTTAAAAATAAAGATCCTAAAAGAGGGTTTACACAGTGGTGCCACTGAAGAACCATTTTTAGTTCCTCAAAGAACCTTTCAGTGATCAGTTCTTAAAAGAACCACTTTTTTCTTAATGCAAAGAACATTTTAATAATCTAAAGAACCACTATAAAGAAACGTGCAGTGGGAATGTTGAAGGTTCCTCATAGAAACATATAGATGTCAATAAAGAAGCTTTAATTAAGAGTATATCTTGATTAACTGCGTTCTGAGGTGGGAGGGAGAAATTATAGAAATTAATGTTCGTGACATCATATGTGTAATGCTGTCGCCCTCTGCTGGTAACACAGACACTTCTTCATCCACAGCCTCTTCATTTTCTCTTAAACATCTGTCGCCTTTTCCTAAACTTATACCGAGGTTGATAAAATATGTAAAAATAAATGTGACTAAACGACTTTATGCAACAGCTGAATGCATATATTAACATTAATTATAGGCTATAGCCAATAAATGAAAACTAAAACGTGGTTCCCACTGCTACTACACTAAAAAAAAAATGCTGGGTTAAAAACAACCCGAGTTGGGTTGAAAATGGACAAACCCAAATGTTTGCCCAACGTGCTGGGTAGTTTTATTTAACCCAACTATTGTTTTAAAACTACTATATGTCTGGCTTAAAATGAACCCTAAATATGTTGGAAATTTAAAATCAGACACATAATTACTAGAAGCAACAATAATAATAATCAAAAGGTGAACATTTATTAATAAGCAATTTAATAAATTCATTAATCTCATTAATAAATGTTCATTTCTTAAACATATTATTAAATGTTAATTTCCAACCTATTTTGGGCTCATTTAGGCACGCAATACAGTAATTTTTAAACAATAGTTGAGTTAAATAAAACAACCCAATCGCTGGGTTTGTCCATTTTCAACCCAACTTGGGCTGTTTTTAACCCAGCATTTTTTAGAGTGTAGGAAGTAAATGATACCTAGTAAATGAAAAACAACTCTCTCTCTCTCTTTATTACTTACACAAAGAGACACTTAAGAGATACATATTTTAATATAATAATCTCCGACGAGGGTTTATAGGCGAGTAGAAACACCTGTGAGAGTCTCGAGTCTTCAGAGAAAACTCGCGCCAGTTCAGAGAGAAATAACGATTGTGTCTTCACACATGAAAAGAAGCACAGTTTACAGACCATAGAGAGTTTATACGCACCGTGTCCCGATTTGACAAATCTACATCGGACATCATGTCCATGACTTTGTGTTCCACCTGTGAAGACAGTGTAGACATGAGCCAGGAGGATCCTGTAGAGAACAGCTCAACAGGTGAGATCGAAATTACTTTTGAAACTGAGACATATCTACAGAACATGTTTCTTGAGCTCCAGCATTGAAGTCGCAATAGTCTTTTCATCCCTACTGTGACATTTATCCGAGTGAAACGGCTTCTCGAACAAGAACAAATGTAGGGCGGAGCTTGATTTTGTCCATGGGGAATTGATTGGACGGTTGTGGTTTGCTATTGGTGGATCTCATGTGAGTGACAGGTTGCCCCGCCCTCGTCATCAGAGAAGAGAAGTGATGTGGCTGAGTGAGGGAGGGGAAGTTATTCTAATTCAAGATTATGATGAACATGAATTTAAAACAGTAATGATGTGCACTGAGAGAAATCATTTACACAGTGGTGACACAATATATATTTTTGGAATTTCTTTCAGAACAATTTTTTTTGGTGATGAATGTTAAAAACAGCTATGAACGATAAAAACACTGGCAGCCATTCAGAATCCACTCAACTTTAAAGAGCTTGAGCATTTACTTGGTCTTATGCTGCCATTCCTGTGTCACTCCTGCAGATGTTTATTTAACATCGGCCTTGCTTCACGATTAAGATTTTCTTGTCTGATGCCCTAAAAAAAGAGTGAGATTAAATTGAAGATTAAACTCTAAACAATCCGTTTTTTAAACCTAAAGTACTTTGTTTTAAACTCACTTGATGGCAGCACACAGCATGCATTCATTGCTGTATGTTTTCCCATCAGATCCACACACGGGTGAATAGTTCATCGGGCATATGTTAGGCGAGTACTTGCAGTTAGGCTGGTCACATAAACAGAAAACAACATTGAGTTATTTGAACATGGAGGGAAGTAATTCTACAGCCTTTATTTACTCACCGCTCTCGCTCCACCAGATACGGCCACTGTTTGTGTCGAGAAGAAAAAACAATGATTAAAGTTTATCATGATATGGCAAGAGGAAATAACATTACTTCTTGTTTTACCCATACAATGAAAGTCTAATGTTGTTTTGTTGTACAAAAACAATATTTCAGTCATTTTTTTAGTGAACCATCCCTTAAATCACACTTAAAAATGTCTGAACATGACTTAAATCTTTAAATCCAAATTTTTCATTTGTCCTACTTTAGCAAAGGTGAATTAAGACTTTATCGAAACAATGAAACTCTTCATTATGAAGGAAAACTGTTAGTATCAGTGAATATTGCAGGTTCTCATGTGACAAATTAACAACATCCTAATATCAGTTGTTTTTGTGAATTAAATTATTATATTACTCACCTAGGACACAGAGAAGGACGATGACTCCACGTGCAAACATTGTTCCTGACCTGAGAGTGAACTCACTAAATCTGACGATATGATCAGTGATAAAATGATCCGCCTATTTATATCAATACTGTATCCACCTCTGAATGGGAGTGGACCGTCCATCCCACTGATTCATCACACACACACACACACACACACACACACAGAGGGAGGTTTACTAAGCACTTTTAGTTTGATAGATTTATTTAATTTGGCTGGTAGGTGTGTGTACTGTCTAATGAATAATCACTTGAGTTGTGTCATTTCTCTGATTCCCCGAAATCATCCAGTTCCCGTAAAACTGCACAAAGTACAAAAATGTTTTAGGCCTAAAAATATCAAACATTTTTGTGCACATTTATCTGTCTTGTCCAATCCAAGGCTGTACATATAATGATTTGGAAGATTTTTAAAAATGTGATACATAAATATCTGCTACCATTTGCATGAAGCACTAATAAAATGTACAAAACATGGCATGAAAGTATAAAAAAATAAACATTGATCATCATCAACCTCAGTATTATATGAGCCGTTTGTATTTTCTGTTCATTGAGATGTGCAGTTTTTGTAGCCCTGTTGGACATGTGTTACATCTGTCCGCTGCGGTACCCTTAAGTACTCGTCCCTCATTGTTTCCATAGACTCTGTTATTCCCGGACTTCATTTCCCAGTATCCCCTGCTCATTATTAGTTAACCTGTTTCAGCTGTGTCTTGTTTCTCATTTATTACCCTGTCTATTTAAATGCCTTTTGCCCTGTATTCTTTATGAAGTCTTGTTTGTTTTGGTTGATATTTTTGTTGGCATTTTGAGCAGTTCTGGTGTTCTTTAAGTTTGTTATACCTGAGTCGTGGATTCCTTGTTCCTGTCTGCCTTTCGTGGAATGTATGTACAGACTGATTATATGTGCTTGATAAATGATATTTTTATTGTAATATAAGTCTCTGGTGTCCCCAGAATGTGTCTGTGAAGTTTCAGCTCAAAATACCCCACAGATCATTTATTATAGCTTGTCAAATTTGCCCCTATTTGGGTGTGAGCAAAAACATGCCGTTTTTGTGTGTGTCCCTTTAAATGCAAATGAGCTGCTGCTCCCGCCCCCTTTCCAGAAGAGGGCGGAGCTTTAACAGCTCACGCTTCGGTCGCTCAACAACAACAAAGCTGGAGAATCTCACGCAGCCAAAATGAGGATTGTCAGTAACGGTGTTCAGCCTTACATTGTTCAAACCGGAGTCGACACTGATGGAGAGACTCAGGAAGAAGTTACAACTTTTAGACGTTTCTGAATGGTTAGTGGATAAATTTATGTAGTTGCTGTGGAGTTGATTCAACTCATCATGTGCCGTCATGTTAATCTTTTGTGCAAATCCAGCGTTGAATTGACCCTCGTTTGTGAAGCAGTCCGGCGTAAAATGACGGCATGTCAACAACACTCTACTACAACAACTCTTCCTCTTCTCTAAAGCAGCCCAACATGGCCTCACCCCCTTTGTTGTGTGTTCTCGGGAGCGGGGTTTATGTATATTTTAGGGTTTGTGATGTCACTAACCCAGGAAGAAGCTCGTTGTAGTCCCTACCAGCCGTTTTTTGTAGTCCTTAAACAGAGAATCTCCCTTTGCATTGATCTTTGAGTGTCGTAACTTTGCAGATGTTGTTTATGCTCAAACAGCAACATTACATATTACATTAGGGTCAGTTGCATGCAATTATGCAAAATTTATAGCAATTACTATAGTAACTACATGTACCAAGCACACTAAAATGAAGTGTTACACTTTAAACAGCCACATATAAACCACATGTGGGATTAATAAAGATCAATAATAACACCAGAGCATCAAGTCATTTTCACCGCCTTTATTTCATTCAAACTAATTAAAGATGTGCAATGATTGGTGGGTAAGCTTTTCTCTCCACTTCCTGTGAAGTGATGCATCCATGTTCCCTTATTCCCGGTGCTGTCCACTTCGCAGGGCACTTACGGTCGAATGGAACGCACTTGAGGTTTTTAGTGGTGCTTTCTCTGTGTTAATATTTCTTAAGACTCCACTTTTGACTATTCTTGTGTAAGACTCTCTTGTGTAACTTCTTCAGACACACCTAGACAAAACAAGAACTAGGCCTTGGACACACTTATACACTTGAATATCTAACATCTCTTATTATATTTCTTAATATGCCATATATGGTAGGGGTTGATCTTTGAGCACTGTGATTGGACGGTCTGGACATCGTGGATGATTCTGCTTTAAATATGACCCTTCTTCCTTAATAAACTAGAGAATGTTATAGTACTACACTGTCTTTGTATCTGCTCGATCATTCTCCGTCAGCACCCGTTTCCAACTGATGACTTTTTAGCCTACCTGAAAATTAAAAGCTCACACACCCTTTATGAGATTCTGCTCTCTAGATATGGTCTGTGTGCCTCCTTCAAAGTAAATCTTCACCGATTTTATCTCGTCTTTCCAAGATTTGAGGTAGAAAACAGAACAGCTTTATGCAGCATTTATTTAAGGATTAAACCGTTACACATTCAGGTTATAATGAATGAGACACGAGTACAATAATGCTGACTAAAGGTCTGTCAAGCTGAATTATTATGGTGCCATTCCTGTGTCACTCCTGTACATGTTGATCACATTCGCCTTGCTTCTGGATTAAGATTTTAGTCTTTGATTCCCTAAAGAAAGAGAGAGAGAGATTAAAGATTAAAGTTTGAAAGTGACTGTAATCTGTTTTTAACCTAAAGTACTTTGTTTTAAACTCACTTGTTGGCAGCACACAGCAGGCATTCATTGCTGTATGTTTTTCCGTCAGATCCACACACGGGTGAATAGTTCAGTGTGCATACATTAGGTGAGTATTTGCAGTTAGGCTGGTCACATAAACAGAAAACAACAACATTGAGTTATTTGAACATGGAGGGAAGTAATTCTACAGCCGTTACACATTCAGGTTATAATGAATGAGACACGAGTACAATAATGCTGACTAAAGGTCTGTCAAGTTGAATTATTATGGTGCCATTCCTGTGTCACACCTGTACAGGTTGATCACATTCGCCTTGCTTCTGGATAAAGATTTTAGTCTTTGATTCCCTAAAAAAAAAAAAAGAAAAAAAAAAAAAAAAGAGAGAGATATTAAAGTGAAGATTAAAGTTTGGAAGTGACTCTAAACTGTTTTTAAACCTAAAGTACTTTGTTTTAAACGCACTTGTTGGCAGCATGCAGCATGCATGCATTGCTGTATGTTTTTCCATCAGATCCACACACGGGTACATAGTTCATCGGGCACATGATAGGTGAGTGCTTGGTAGGCTGGTCACATAAACAGAAAATAACATTGAGTTATTTGCAAATGGAGGGAAGTAATTCTACAGCCGTTACACATTCAGGTTATAATGAATGAGACACGAGTACAATAATGCTGACTAAAGGTCTGTCAAGTTGAATTATTATGGTGCCATTCCTGTGTCACACCTGTACAAGTTGATCACATTCGCCTTGCTTCTGGATAAAGATTTTAGTCTTTGATTCCCTAAAGAAAGAGAGAAAGATTAAAGATTAAAGTTTGAAAGTGACTGTAATCTGTTTTTAAACCTAAAGTACTTTGTTTTAAACACACTTGATGGCAGCACACAGCATGCATTCATTGCTGTATGTTTTTCCATCAGATCCACACACGGGTGAATAGTTCAGTGGGCATACATTAGACGAGTTAGCCTCGCAGTTAGGCTGGTCACATAAAAAGAAAACAACATTGAGTTATTTGCAAATGGAGTGAAGTAATTCTACAGCCGTTACACATTCAGATTATAATGAATGAGACACGAGTACAATAATGCTGACTAAAGGTCTGTCAAGTTGAATTATTATGGTGCCATTCCTGTGTCACACCTGTACAGGTTGATCACATTCGCCTTGCTTCTGTATAAAGATTTTAGTCTTTGATTCCCTAAAGAAAGAGAGAGAGATTAAAGTTTGAAAGTGACTCTAATCCATTTTTTAAACCTAAAGTACTTTGTTTTAAACACACTTGATGGCAGCACACAGCAGGCATTCATTGCTGTATGTTTTTCCGTCAGATCCACACACGGGTGAATAGTTCAGTGTGCATACGTTAGGCGAGTACTTGCAGTTAGGCTGGTCACATAAACAGAAAACAACAACAATGAGTTATTTGAACATGGAGGGAAGTAATTCTACAGCCGTTACACATTCAGGTTATAATGAATGAGACATGAGTACAATAATGCTGACTAAAGGTCTGTCAAGCTGAATTATGCTGCCATTCCTGTGTCACACCTGTACAGGTTGATCACATTCGCCTTCCTTCTGGATAAAGATTTTGGTCTTTGACGCCCTTAAAAAACAAAAAAAACAAAACAAAGAGAGATTAAAGTGAAGATTAAAGTTTGGAAACTGTTTTTAAACCTAAAGTACTTTGTTTTAAACTCACTTGTTGGCAGCACACAGTTCGCATGCATTGCCGTATGTTTTTCCATCAGATCCACAGACAGGTTTATAGACCATCGGGCACATGATAGGTGAGTGCTTGGTAGGCTGTTCACATAAACAGAAAATAACATTGAGTTATTTGCAAATGGACGGAAGTAATTCTACAGCTGTTACACATTCAGGTTATACAGGTGCTGGTCATATAATTAGAATATCATCAAAAAGTTGATTTATTTCACTAATTCCATTCAAAAAGTGAAACTTGTATATTATATTCATTCATTACACACAGACTGATATATTTCAAATGTTTATTTCTTTTAATTTTGATGATTATAACTGACAACTAAGGAAAATCCCAAATTCAGTATCTCAGAAAATTAGAATATTGTGAAAAGGTTCAATATTGAAGACACCTGGTGCCACACTCTAATCAGCTAATGAACTCAAAACACCTGCAAAGGCCTTTAAATGGTCTCTCAGTCTAGTTCTGTAGGCTACACAATCATGGGGAAGACTGCTGACTTGACAGTTGTCCAAAAGATGACCATTGACACCTTGCACAAGGAGGGCAAGACACAAAAGGTCATTGCAAAAGAGGCTGAGCTCTGTGTCCAAGCACATTAATAGAGAGGCGAAGGGAAGGAAAAGATGTGGTAGAAAAAAGTGTACAAGCAATAGGGATAACCGCACCCTGGAGAGGATTGTGAAACAAAACCCATTCAAAAATGTGGGGGAGATTCACAAAGAGTGGACTGCAGCTGGAGTCAGTGCTTCAAGAACCACTACGCACAGACGTATGCAAGACATGGGTTTCAGCTGTCGCATTCCTTGTGTCAAGCCACTCTTGAACAACAGACAGCGTCAGAAGCGTCTCGCCTGGGCTAAAGACAAAAAGGACTGGACTGCTGCTGAGTGGTCCAAAGTTATGTTCTCTGATGAAAGTAAATTTTGCATTTCCTTTGGAAATCAGGGTCCCAGAGTCTGGAGGAAGAGAGGAGAGGCACACAATCCACGTTGCTTGAGGTCCAGTGTAAAGTTTCCACAGTCAGTGATGGTTTGGGGTGCCATGTCATCTGCTGGTGTTGGTCCACTGTGTTTTCTGAGGTCCAAGGTCAACGCAGCCGTATACTTTATGGAGATGCAGATTTCATTTTCCAACAGGACTTGGCACCTGTACACAGTGCCAAAGCTACCAGTACCTGGTTTAAGGACCATGGTATCCCTGTTCTTAAGTGGCCAGCAAACTCGCCTGACCTTAACCCCATAGAAAATCTATGGGGTATTGTGAAGAGGAAGATGCGATATGCCAGACCCAACAATGCAGAAGAGCTGAAGGCCACTATCAGAGCAACCTGGGCTCTTCTAACACCTGAGCAGTGCCACAGACTGATCGACTCCATGCCACGCCGCATTGCTGCAGTAATTCAGGCAAAAGGAGCCCCAACTAAGTATTGAGTGCTGTACATGCTCATACTTTTCATGTTCATACTTTTCAGTTGGCCAAGATTTCTAAAAATCCTTTCTTTGTATTGGTCTTAAGTAATATTCTAATTTTCTGAGATACTGAATTTGGGATTTTCCTTAGTTGTCAGTTATAATCATCAAAATTAAAAGAAATAAACATTTGAAATATATCAGTCTGTGTGTAATGAATGAATATAATATACAAGTTTCACTTTTTGAATGGAATTAGTGAAATAAATCAACTTTTTGATGATATTCTAATTATATGACCAGCACCTGTAATGAATGAGACATGAGTACAATAATGCTGAGTAAAGGTCTGTCAAGTTGAATTATTATGGTGCCATTCCTGTGTCACACCTGTACAAGTTGATCACATTCGCCTCTCTTCTGGATTAAGATTTTAGTCTTTGACGCCCTAAAAAAAAAAGAGAGAGAGATTAAAGTGAAGATTAAAGTTTGAAAGTGACTCTAATCCAATTTTTTTTAAGTACTTTGTTTTAAACTCACTTGATGGCAACACACAGTTCGCATTCATTGCTGTATGTTTTTCCGTCAGATCCACACACGGGTGAATAGTTCATCGTGCATATGTTAGGCGAGTACTTGCAGTTAGGCTGATCACATAAACAGAAAACAACAATGAGTTATTTGAACATGGAGCGAAGTAATTCTACAGTATATATTTACTCACCTCTCTCTCTCCCTCAGATACGGCCACTGTTTGAGTCAAGAAGGAAAAATAAGGATTAAAGTTTAACATACATGTTAATTTCTTGTTTTGCCCATACAATGAAAGTCAATGAAAGTCTAATGTTGTTTTGTTGGATAAAAACACTACTTAAGTCATTTTTTTAGTGAACCATCCCTTAAATCACACTTAAAAATGTCTGAACGTGACTTAAATCTTGCACATTTTTCATTTGTCCTACTTTAGCAAAGGTGAATTAAGACTTTATCGAAACAATGAAACTCTTCATTATGAAGCAAGACTGTTAGTATCAGTGAATATTGCAGGTTCTCATGTGACAAATTAACAACATCCTAATATCAGTTGTTTTTGTGAATTAAATCATTATATTACTCACCTAGGACACAGAGAAGGACGATGACTCCACGTGCAAACATTGTTCCCGACTTGAGAGTGAACTCGGTAAATCTGACGATATGATCAGTGATAAAATGATCCGCGTATTTATATCAATACTGTATCCACCTCTGAATGGGAGCGGACCGTCCATCCCACCGATTCATCACACACACACACACACACAGAGGGAGGTTTACTAAGCACTTTTAGTTTGATAGATTTATTTAATTTAGCTGTTAGGTGTGTGTGATGTTGATTGATTGATTGATTGTTTGATTATGATCACCTGAAGATTTATAGTGTTTTGTATATAACCATTGAGAACAAGTGAATTGTTACACTGATGTTTGCACTGTTTTTTATCTCCAGTTTAAAATTAATAAAACTATTTTTAGACTGCAGACCTTTTTCACATCTTTATCTATTAAAACATAGGTCTCAGCACCTAATTAACTTGAAGAGTGCTTTGATTGGTGTGTGTGATGTCAAATGAATAATCACTTGAGTTGTATGAAGTCCATCATGGATAACATATACAGTTTAATCTCTCTGATTCTGCCAAATCATTCAGTTCCTGTAAAACTGCTCAACTGTTTTCTTCAGCACTTCTTCAAAGAAAATGTTCTGTACAAAGTACAAATACGTTACACATATTATCAAGTATTTTTTGCACATTTATCTGTCTTGTCTAATCCAAGGCTGTTCATTTAATGATTTTTTAAAAAAAAATATGATGCATAAATATCTGCTACCATTTGCATGAGGCACTAATAATAAAATTAGTACTGAAAGTATACAAAATCAAACTTTGATCATCAACCTCAGTTTGTATTTTCGGTTCATTGAGGCTTACTGTTTTTGTAGTCCTGTTGGATGTGAGAATACTGATATCCGTACAATCATTACTGAGGGATTTCTTCATAACATTGCCATGAAAATGTGAAAATAAATGTTAGCCTTGAACTTGGACAGGATTTTTGCATCTTTTCTGACTTGATAAATTATATTTTTATTCGAAGACTTGACAAAATTGTTAAATGGGACCTATAATGCCCCTTTCACAAGATGACATGTAATATACACCGATCAGGCATAACATTATGACCGCTGACAGGTGAAGTGAATAACACTGATCATCTCTTCATCACGGCTCCTGTTAGTGGGTGGATGTATTAGGCAGCAAGTGAACATTTTATCCTCAAAGTTGATGTGTTAGAACAGTGGTGTCCAACCCTGCTCCTGGAGAGCTGTCATCCTGCAGATTTCAGCTCCAACCCCAATCAAACACACCTTAACCAGCTAATCAAGGTGTTAAAGTTTGCTTGATAATTACAGACAGGTGTGTTGGAGCAGGGCTGGAACTGAAGTCTGCAGGACGGTAGCTCTCCAGGAGCAGGGTTGGACACCACTGTGTTAGAAGCAGGAAAAACGGGCAAGCGTAAGGATTTGAGCGAGTTTGACAAGGGCCAAATTGTGATGGCTAGACGACTGGGTCAGAGCATCTCCAAAACTGCAGCTCTTGTGGGGTGTTCCCGGTCTGCAGTGGTCAGTATCTATCAAAAGTGGTCCAAGGAAGGAACAGTGGTGAACCAGCGACAGGGTCATGGGCGGCCAAGGCTCAGTGAAGCGTGTGGTCCGATCCAACAGACGAGCTACTGTAGCTCAAATTGCTCAAGAAGTTAATGCTGGTTCTGATAGAAAGGTGTCAGGATACACAGTGCATCACAGTTTTTTGCGTATGGGGCTGCATAGCTGCACAGGACTCAAAGGATCTGCTGCTAACATCTTGGTGCCAGATACCACAGCACACCTTCAGGGGTCTAGTGGAGTCCATGCCTCGACGGGTCAGAGCTGTTTTGGCAGCAAAAGGGGACCAACACAATATTAGGAAGGTGGTCATAATGTTATGCCTGAGTATCTGGTGTCCCCAGAATGTGTCTGTGAAGTTTCAGATCAAAATACCCCACAGATCATTTATTATAGCTTGTCAAATTTACCCCTATTTGGGTGTGAGCAAAAACACGCCGTTTTTGTGTGTGTCCCTTTAAATGCAAATGAGCTGCTGCTCCCGGCCCCCTTTCCAGAAGAGGGCGGAGCTTTAACAGCTCGCGCTTCGGTCGCTCAACAACAACAAAGCTGGAGAATCTCACGCAGCCAAAATGACGAAAGTGTTCAGCCTTACATTGTTTAAACCGGAGTCGACACTGATGGAGAGACTCAGGAAGAAGTTACAACTTTTAGACGTTTCTGAATGGTTAGTGGATAAATTTATGTAGTTGCTGTGGAGTTGATTCAACTCATCATGTGCCGTCATGTTAATCTTTTGTGCAAATCCAGCGTTGAATTGACCCTCGTTTGTGAAGCAGTCCGGCGTAAAATGACGGCATGACAACAACACTCTACTACAACAACTCTCAGGGGCGGGGTTTATGTAAATTTTAGGGTTTGTGATGTCACTAACCCGGGAAGAAGCTTGTTGTAGTCCCTACCAGCCGTTTGTTGTAGTCCTTAAACAGAGAATCTCCCTTTGCATTGATCTTTGAGCGTCGTAACTTTGCAGATGTTGTTTATGCTCAAACAGCAACATTACATATTACATTAAGGTCAGTTGCATGCAATTATGCAAAATTTATAGTAATTACTATACTAACTACATGTAACAAGTACACTGTAAAATGAAGTGTTACACTTTAAACAGCCACATATAAACCACATGTGGGATTAATAAAGATCAATAATAACACCAGAGCATCAAGTCATTTTCACCACCTTTATTTCATTCAAACTAATTAAAGTACTGGAGAGATGTGCAATGATTGGTGGGTAAGCTTTCCTCTCCACTTCCCGTGAAGTGATGCATCCATGTTCCCTTATTCCTGGTGCTGTCCACTTCGCAGGGCACTTACGGTCGAATGGAACGCACTTGAGGTTTTTAGTGGTGCTTTCTCTGTGTTAATATTTCTACAACTCAACTTTTCACTGTTCTTGTGTAAGACTATCTTGTGTAACTTCTTCAGACACACCTAGACAAAACAAGAACTAGGCCTTGGACACACTTATACACTCGAACATCTAACCTCTCTTATTATATTTCTTAATATGCCATATATGGTAGGGGTTGATCTTTGAGCACTGTGATTGGACGGTCTGGACATCGTGGATGATTCTACTTTAAATATGACCCTTCCTTAATAAACTAGAGAATGTTATAGTACTACACTGTCTTTGTATCTGCTCGATCATTCTCCGTCAGCACCCGTTTCCAACTGATGACTGAGTCATCACCTGACCTGAAAATGAATCGAACAGGGCGTTAAAAGCTCACACACCCTTTATGAGATTCTGCTCTCTAGATATGGTCTGTGTGCCTCCTTCAAAGTAAATCTTCACCTTTTTTATCTCGTCTTTCCAAGATTTGAGGGAGAAAACCGAACAGCTTCAATATGCAGCATTTATTTAAGGATTAAACTGTTACACATTCAGGTTATAATGAATGAGACACGAGTAAAATAAAGTTGACTAAAGGTCTGTCAAGCTGAATTATGGTGCCATTCCTGTGTCACTCCTGCAGATGTTTATTTAACATCGGCCTTGCTTCACAACGAAGATTTCCTTGTCTGATGCCCTAAAAAAAGAGTGAGATTAAATTGAAGATTAAACTCTAAACAATCCGTTTTTTAAACCTAAAGTACTTTGTTTTAAACTCACTGGCTGGCAGCACACAGCATGCATTCATTGCTGTATGTTTTTCCATCAGATCCACATACAGGTTTATAGATCTTTGGACATATGTTAGAGGGGTTAGGCTTGCAGTTAGGCTGGTCACATAAACAGAAAATAACATTGAGTTATTTGCAAATGGAGGGAAGTAATTCTACAGCCGTTACACATTCAGATTATAATGAATGAGACATGAGTACAATAATGCTGACTAAAGGTCTGTCAAGCTGAATTATGGTGCCATTCCTGTGTCACACCTGTACAGGTTGATCACATTTGCCGTGCTTCTCGATTAAGATTTTGGTCTGTGACGCCCTAAACAAAGAGAGAGATTAAAGTGAAGATTAAAGTTTGAAAGTGACTCTAATCCATTTTTTTTTAAGTACTTTGTTTTAAACTCACTTGATGGCAGCACACAGCAGGCATTCATTGCTGTATGTTTTTCCGTCAGATCCACACACGGGTGAATAGTTCATCGGGCATATGTTAGACGAGTACTTGCAGTTAGGCTGATCACATAAACAGAAAACAACAATGAGTTATTTGAACATGGAGGGAAGTAATTCTACAGCCTTTATTTACTCACCTCTCTCTCTCCCTCAGATACGGCCACTGTTTGTGTCGAGAAGAAAAAACAAGGATTAAAGTTTATCATGATATGGCAAGAGGAATTAACATACACACTAACTTCTTGTGTTGCCCATACAATGAAAGTCTAATGTTGTTTTGTTGGACAAAAACACTACTTAAGTCATTTTTTAAGTGAACCATCCCTTAAATCACACTTAAAAATGTCTGAATGTGACTTAAATCTGACACATTTTTCATTTGTCCTACTTTAGCAAAGGTGAATTAAGACTTTATCGAAACACTGAAACTCTTCATTATGAAGCAAGACTGTTAGTATCAGTGTATATTGCAGGTTCTCATGTGACAAATTAACAACATCCTAATATCAGATGTTTTTGTGAATTAAATTATTATATTACTCACCTAGGACACAGAGAAGGACGATGACTCCACGTGCAAACATTGTTCCTGACTTGAGAATGAACTCACTAAATCTGACGATATGATCAGTGAATAAATGATCTGCGTATTTACATCAGTACTGTATCCACCTCTGAATGGGAGTGGACCGTCCATCCCACCGATTCATCACACACACACACACAGAGGGAGGTTTACTAAGCACTTTTAGTTTGATAGATTTATTTAATTTGGCTGTTAGGTGTGTGTGATGTTGATTGTTTGATTGTTTGATTATGATCGCCTGAAGATTTATAGTGTTTTGTATATAACCATTGAGAACAAGTGAATTGTTACACTGATGTTTGCACTGTTTTTGTATCTCCAGTTTAAAATTAATAAAACTATTTTAGACTGCAGACCTTTTTCACATCTTTATCTATTAAAACATAGGTCTCAGCACCTAATTAACTTGAAGAGTGCTTTGATTGGTGTGTGTGATGTCAAATGAATAATCACTTGAGTTGTATGAAGTCCATCATGGATAACATATACAGTTTAATCTCTCTGATTCTGCCAAATCATTCAGTTCCTGTAAAACTGCTCAACTGTTTTCTTCAGCACTTCTTCAAAGAAAATGTTCTGTACAAAGTACAAATACGTTACACATATTATCAACCATTTTTTTTTTTTTTTTGCACATTTATCTGTCTTGTCTAATCCAAGGCTGTTCATTTAATGATTTTTTAAAAAATATGATGCATAAATATCTGCTACCATTTGCATGAGGCACTAATAATAAAATATACAAAATAGGGCCTGAAAATATAAAAAAATCAAACTTTGATCATCAACCTCAGTTTGTATTTTCGGTTCATTGAGGCTTACTGTTTTTGTAGTCCTGTTGGATGTGAGAATACTGATATCCGTACAATCATTACTGAGGGATTTCTTCATAACATTGCCATGAAAATGTGAAAATAAATGTTAGCCTTGAACTTGGACAGGATTTTTGCATCTTGTCTGACTTGATAAATTAAATTTTTATTCGAAGACTTGACAAAATTGTTAAAGGGACCTATAATGCCCCTTTCACAAGATGTAATATAAGTCTCAGGTGTCCCCAGAATGTGTCTGTGAAGTTTCAGCTCAAAATACCCCACAGATCATTTATTATAGCTTGACAAATTTGCCCCCCTTTTTGGGTGTGAGCAAAAACACACCGTTTTTGTGTGTGTCCCTTTAAATGCAAATGAGCTGCTGCTCCCGGCCCCCTTTCCAGAAGAGGGCGGAGCTTTAACAGCTCACGCTTCGGTCGCTCAACAACAACAAAGCTGGAGAATCTCACGCAGCCAAAATGAGGATTGTCAGTAACGGTGTTCAGCCTTACATTGTTCAAACCGGAGTCGACACTGATGGAGAGACTCAGGAAGAAGTTACAACTTTTAGGACGTTTCTGAATGGTTAGTGGATAAATTTATGTAGTTGCTGTGGAGTTGATTCAACTCATCCACTAGCATGTGCCGTCATGTGAAGAAAGATTTGCATCATGACAGTTGAAGGGTTTGGAGATTTGTTGCATTTATAACAAGAGGTAAACTCAGAACTAAAACACATCTGTCCCTCTGAAGTCATTTCAGATGTGGATCTGGACGACTGCATCTTAATTCAGAACGAAAATACTTTGTTTATATGTAAGTTTGTTGAGCCAATAAATAATGGATATTTTCCTTCAGCTGAGACACTTCAGATGCGCACAGTTCACCATGATGGTTTTGAATTGCTTGAAATATGATTGAAATCACTTCAAAAAGGAAAATACAGTGCAATGTACAGCGCAAGTCTGTCATATAAAATACATAAAATTATAATGAGAACATTATAATTGTGTGCTTGGGACATGACTTTTAATGGAGAGACTTTTGTTTTTGTAATCAGGCTCTCAAAAATTATATAAAAATTTGGATTTAGATTTATCAGCCAATATCGGTTATCGGCTTTCAAATATAAAGAATTATCGGTATCGGCCAAAATTTTCATATCGGTGCATCCCTATTAAAGGTACACTGTGTAACTTTTGGCCCTCTAGCGGTTAAAAAACAAAACTGCAATTTGCAGAAGAACATTGTTGTGGTTGTGCTTCGGCTCTGTGTGGATGAATATGGTTCTTTCTAACTGATAGAGATTATCCTACTGCTCATAAAACATTCACTACTAAGAGATTTAACCAGTTTAGATGGAAATATCTCAAGCTGACTATCTGAAGACGTTACTGTAGCTTTACCCATTAATAGACACGGTTAAAATCATATAAATCTTAAAAATAGCAAGGACTGAATCAAGGTAGAGATGCACCGATTCTAAATTTCTCCACCGATACCGATGATATCTGCCGATACCGATAGTTTGAGGGTTTTGCCTTTTATACCTTGTTTTAAATTAATGATAATTAATTAATCATATTTTTAATTATTATATTTTGAAAGAAAGGCAAATAAAAACTTTATTCTCTCCATTTCATCAACTTGTTTCAGAGTAACTGGTATCAGTTATAAACAAACACATTACTCAGATTAATATTAACACACATCAACTAAACTCTGAAGATTAAATTAACTTTCTGAATGTTATTAATTCATATAATTACTATTAATATTGAACATCAAACTGGTTTCTTAGCATTTTCTTTACACAAAGCACAAATTCAGTGCATTTTCCTGCCCTCTTCTGATTGACAGGATATATCCCGGACTATTGGCTGTTTTTAAACTATCGGCTGATAGTGTGAAAATTTGCTTTTATCGGCCGATACCGATTATTGGCCGATATATCGGTGCATCTCTAATTCAAGGATTGAATTAATTAAAAATCAAATTTCTGATTGCCTTCATAGCTTTTTGTATTTGGAATTGCACAGCATACTGTTAAAAATAAAGGTCTTAAAAGAGGGTTTACACAGTGGTGCCACTGAAGAACCATTTTTAGTTCCTCAAAGAACCTTTCAGTGAGAACCACTTTTTTCTTAATGTGAAGAACATTTTAATAATCTAAAGAACCACTATAAAGAAACGTGCAGTGGGAATGTTGAAGGTTCCTCATGGAAACATATAGATGCCAATAAAGTAGCTTTATTTTTGTTTTAAGAGTGTATATTGATTAACTGCGTTCTGTTAGGGAAGGGAGAAATGATAGAAATTAAAGGGTTAGTTCACCCAAAAATGAAAATAATGTCATTTATTACTCACCCTCATGTCGTTCTACACCCGTAAGACCTTCGTTCATCTTCAGAACACAAATTAAGATATTTTTGATGAAATCCGATGGCTCAGTGAGGCCTGCATTGAGAGCAAAGCTATTGAAACTCTCAAGGTCCATAAAGGTACTAAAAACATATTTGAAACAGTTCATGTGAGTTCAGTGGTTCTATCCTAATATTATAAAGCGACAAGAATACTTTTTGTGCGCCAAAATACAAAATAAAGACTTTTCAACAATATCTAGTGATGGGCCGATTTCAAAACACTGCTTCAGAGCTTTACGAATCGAATCAGTGGATCGGAGCGCCAAAGTCACGTGATTTCAGCAGTTTAGCCGTTTGATAGGAGATCCGAATCACTAATTCGAAACAAAAGATTCATAAAGAATAACACAAGACGTGTCACTCATACTGTTTTGAATGGGAGAAAGTGCAACGCGCAATATGGCGGAATAAGTCCCGCCTTCTAAATAAGAGCCAATCGCCGATTGGTAAAGTCATCGTGTCACTGCAGCGGCCGTTAGAAGCTCCGGTTCCTATAGAAACAGTCAGAAGCGCGCCTCCGAAATGAGACACAAGAGACGCGCATTTAGGACTGCACATGTATATTAGCTTGATCCAGCCTGAAAAATACCGTTTTTTGTGTCATGATTCGAGCATTTAGAAACAAAATTTATGAGACAGTTGTTGTCAGATTTCATTGGTGATTTCAAATATGAAATTTAATCGAAATCGGCCCTTCACTAGATATTGTTGAAAAGTCGTTATTTTGTGTGCGCACAAAAAGTATTCATGTCGCTTTATAATATTAAGATAGAACCACTGAACTCACATGAATAGTTTCAAATATGTTTTAGTACCTTTATGGTTCTTGAGGGTGAGTATGACATTATTTTCATTTTTGGGTGAACTAACTCTTTAATGTTCATGACATCATTTGCGTAATGCTGTCGCCCTCTGCTGGTAACACAGATGCTTGTCCATCCACACAGCCTCAAATACTGACCCTTTCCACAGACTGTGATGACGCGTGATGACGCGTTTTAACGGTCATCAATATCGTAAATCCTGCAAAGTTTTTTATATTTTCATTTTTTTTTAAAAAACGTATGTACATTAATATTAATATTACCTTTGCTTCAGATTACATCTTTCTCTCTTCTGACTGCCGTTATCAATCGCTCTCTATTTTTTGAAAGTTGTGAAAACACTATTGTGAAGTTTTTCTTTTGCTGTTTGAGCAAATGGAAACACAAAAAATATATTTAATGTATTCTCTCATTCACTGCTATATAATTTTACCCAACTATGACGACTTCCGCTTCTGAGAAACGCGGAAATGTGAAAAGAGATCCGTTTGGTTACTGAAATTCTTCCAAATATCTTCCTTTCTGTTCAGCAGAACAAAGACATTTATACAAGTTTGGAACAACTTGAGGGTGAGTAAATGATGACAGAATTTTCATTTAGGGTGAACTATCCCTTTAATTAAGTGAGCGCCATCTACTTATGTCTCAATCCTACGGATTATTTTCTTACTTGTACTATTGTCATCCCAGTTTAATGAAAAGTAATATTTTAGGTAAACTACATACCACCATAGCATCTGAATATGATTTAACTGAACAAAACAAGGTTACTGGGCACCAAAAAGGCGCGTAGTGTATTTTGGGCATCATAAATGCTGCTGTCTATGTAGGCAGCTCACTAGGTATTGAGACAGAGTCAGAATTAGCGTTCTCTCCTCTCATTGGCTGTTCTCCTCATGCTACGCTAAGTCCGGTATATGTGCTTAACTGAGGATTACTAACCTGTTGCCACCAGCATATCCCTCAAAATAGGTGTCTTCCAATAATAGGAAGTGAACTGAAGGCTCATCGTGTGCACTGATTAGTGTCTGTCAGGAAGATGTTATTATTAGCGGGATACAAGATATGTACTGGCGAGTCAACATCAGTTAGCCTGTTAGCATCAGCGTAATATGATGGAGGATTTTAAACTAAAACACTGGAATAAATCACGAGCTGGAGCTTTCATACGGTTTCAGAGACAGGTGAGTGTTATGTTGTCACGTGTAATGTTATTTATACTTGGCAAGGCTGTGTATTAAAACATTCCTCTGCTAAATATGAATAATTTGTCCTTTTATTTACTCACACTAGAGATGAAAGCTCTACAGCCTGTTTTTCCTTTGAGATGAACAGGTAAACTCTAATTATGATTGTGTGACTGTGCAGACATGTTGTTTCTGCGGTGTTTGTGATGTTTGTGTTGCTGTACCTGTGCAGGTGAGATGGCTCACTCATCAGGAGGCTCTCAGGAGGGACAGACTGACACAAACGCACAAACAGGTCCACCTTCACCTTTTAATCTCTATGTCATGAGTCTAATTGTCTTTAAAACAGGATACTGGCACACTGTCTCACTAATGCCAGCTTTATATTATGTTAACAGGCTTCTCAGGGTTACTTGTCGCTTGCCAAAATGGACATTTTCTTTGGCAAATGTTGACTTTTGATTGATACGTAAACTGAAACCCAAACCCAAACTGAGCAAAAACATGCATTTTGGTGTTGATATTTATATGGACAAAAAGATACTTGCATAAAATACATATAAATATCAATACCTGCCGATAACATGTCTTAGTAAGATGATATTTAAATGCTTAGTTTTATGATCAAAGCTCTGTAGTTTTAAAACATATAATGCAATGCAATATAATGATGATTGAGAAATGAACAAATAAATATTTTTACATTTATACTTCGTTTTTCTGCAAAGTTTGGATCATGTTGATCATTTAGAGGCCTAAGAAAAAATTTTTACTGACCCCAAACTTTTGAACAGTAACATGCTTATTCTTCATTATTACTATTTTCTACATTTATGAATAAGTCTACAAAAATTATGAAAGAACACAAATAGAAATAGAGACCAAAAAAAAAAATTCTGACATTTCTGATCCCAAACAGACAAAACGGACAGTTCTGTTGCTGACAGTCCTGAAAACCAGCGGTCTGATAATGAACAGGTCAGACACAACACCAAACACACCTTTGTATTACTTAGTGTTAGTTAGTTCACCCAAAAATGAAATTTCTGTCATTAATGACTCACCCTCATGTCGTTCCACACCCGTAAGACCTTCATTCATCTTCAGATGTGTTCGGAATCAACACTTTCAAGGTCCAGAAAGGTACTAAAGACATCGTTAAAACAGTCATGTGACTGCAGTGGTTCAACCTTAATGTTATGAAGAGACGAGAATACTTTTTGTGCGCAAAAACAAAACAAAAATAACCACTTTATTCAACAATCTCTTCTCTTCTGTGTCATTCTCATATGTTGTTTACGTCCAGCGCTTCCAGGTTCTGCGTCAGAACAGCGACTCATTATTGGCCGGCTCCTGCGTCAGCGTCACACGCATGCGTCGTGCTGATCATGTGATCAGCTTTGGCCAATACTGCGCCGGCGTTCGGACGTAAACTCGGAAGCCTTCACTGTGCTTACTGCGTCACCTGCGTAAGGATAATGACAGGGAAGAGAAGAGATTGTTGAATAAAGTCGTTATTTTTGTTTTGTTTTTGCGCACAAAAAGTATTCTCGTCTCTTCATAACATTAAGGTTGAACCACTGCAGTCACATGACTGTTTTAACGATGTCTTTAGTACCTTTCTGGACTTTGAATGTGGTACTTTTGTTGCTTTCTATAAAAAAAACTCTCAGATTTCATCAAAAATATCTTAATTTGTGTTCTGAAGATGAACGAAGGTCTTACGGGTGTGGAACGATATGAGGGTGAGGAATTAATGACAGAATTTTCATTTTTGGGTGAACTAACCCTTTAAGTCACAGCATGTGTTATTTGCCGTTCTTCTTATCATCAGTGAACTCTGAGATAAATCTCTCTTTAATTATAAACCAGGAGCCAAGGCCTCCTCATCTCATGTGTTATGACATGTTTTGTGTGTTTTTACAGAGAAGGCCAAGTGACCCGTCAGAGATACTTCCTGAGGAATATATATCAAATGACAAATATGATGGTAAGTAAGATGGTGGTGCAATGTTTGGCCTTATTGAACACTGAAATAGATATCATTTGAACGCAGAGGTCATGATTCATTATCGCTCAATTAAAGGATTAGTTCATTTTTTAAAGCTTTACTCACCCTCAAGCCATCTTAGTTGACTTTTTTCTTTCTAATGAACAAAATCGGAGTTATATTAATAAGTATCCTGATGCATCCGAGCTTTATAATGGCGAGTATGAAGCTGATGCATCCATCCATCATAAACGTACTCCACACGGCTCCAGGGGGGTAATAAAGTCCTTCTGAAGTGAAGCGATGCGTTTGTGTAAAAAAATATCCATATTTAACAAGTTATGAAGTAAAATAACTAGCTTCCACCAGACCGCCTGCCGTATTCAGCTTAAGAAGAAAGTGTAATGCCTCTCGCAGTTCAAAATGCTTACGCTACGTCCTACGCCTTCCGTATTCAACTTACGAAACAAGCGACGACAGTTACACTTTCTTCGTAAGTTGAATACGGAAGGCGGTCTGGCAGAAGCTAGATATTTTACATCCGTTATTATATTACATCCGTTGTCTTGCACTATATCACACATCTATCTTTGTAAATAACGTTTATTTTCCTTGAATCATGTTTACCTTGAACCCCATACAAAATAAATGTAAAATAAAACGCCACATATGTGACCCTGGACCACAAGTCGTACGGGTATATTTGTAGAAATAGCCAACAATACACTGTATGGGTCAAAATTATCGATTCTTTTCTTTTATGCCAAAAATCATTAGGATATTAAGTAAAGATCATGTTCCATGAAGATATTTTGTAAATTTCCTACTGGAAATAAATCAAAAATGTATTTTTGTGAGTGGATATGCATTGCTAAGGACTTCATTTGGACAACTTTAAAGGCGATTTTCTCAATATTTTGATTTTTTTTTGCACCCTCAGATTCCAGATTTTCAAATAGTTGTATCTCAGCCAAATATTGTCCCAACAATATTTATACATCAATAGAAAGCTTATTTAAAGTGACACAAAATTGACCTTTATGACTGGTTTTGTGGTCCAGGGTCACATATAATATTTAATTTGACCTCTCATTATCAGATGGTTACACAGCTCCTCCATCAGCTGCGTTTCTGAAAAAGGACAAAAACAAAACCTGTTTTATATCCGTTTTCATGGAAACTTTTACTTTTTTACTTTCATGCATTTTGGCAGAGTCACATGCTTTTATCCAAAGCTACTTATATTGCATTCAAGGTATACAATTCATGCATTGCTCTATTGTTTAAGCTACAATAATGCATAATATTTTGCTTTTCTGTTTCCTCCCAGCTTCCTGGTACCAGGGTCCGTTCACCAAATCCCTCCAGAGGGCAGAGGCTCTGTTTCGTAACCGTTTTAACCCCAGCCTGAAGTGGCTCATGGGGCAGAAGAGCAAAGATGGCAGCTGGGACTCTGAGAGCGAGAGCATCACTTCCTGTTCCTCCAGAAATGTCCAACGTCTCGGACAGGCTTTACAGAGCCTCGGCTCTCAGTGCCACACGCTCCGTGACCCCGCGTCAGGAGGTCGGCTGTTGGGCTGTGTCACGGGTCTCTCTTCGTCTGAGGAGGAGGAGGATTTCTACCACCACCCTCAGGCTGCAGTCTTCAGCCAGCATTACTGCCAGCTGCAGCAGCTGATGGAGCAGAGAGCCCAGCTGCTCTTCCTCCACGAGTACGCCCGGCGCACGCATGCGGCCACCTGCTTTGTGGCTCAGCTGGGCTCTGTGTTGGAGAGGACTCGGCTCCTCTTAGCCGACAGGGGGCAGCCCAACTCCACGTGGAACCTCAGCCTCGGAGCTTTATGCCGGGAAATGCAGGTTCACGTCAGCCACTGGGATCTCCTCTGGAGCAAAGCTCGAGCCGACCGCCGTCTCCGCCGTGTGCTCTTCATCCGCACGGAGACTCTCGCTTCCATGCGGCGAACACTACATCTGCTGGGCTTCCAGGCCTTGCAGTTGATGGAGCGTTGCATCCACACCGCTCTTTCCGCTCTGGCTGCTGCCCAGCCGGACCGTGTGCCGCGAGATGCCTTAGTGGACCTGCTGTGTGCCGTCGAGCTTTACAACCAGATCTTAGAGGACAAGAGGAGCTCACAGCTGGCTTCTAGTGTGCTTCAAACCGGAGCTGGTCCTACAACATTCCCCGTTGAGCAGCTAATGACGATTCTTGCTCAGAGTCAAGCGCGGAAGGCAGCTGAGCATCTCTACACATGGTCTTCCCAGCAGAGTAACCTCCTACATTTGGCAAACAAACCTAAGAGTCACTTTACACACCCTAACCTCAGACTTTTATCATCACCCACAATAAACATTCATACAGTACAACTTGTTGAAGATGCTGATGTTCCCCGAACGCCCCTTCACAGCCTCTGGTCCTCCAATCTTCCCTTCTCTTCGTTTATCTCCAGAGACAGAGAGTGTCTCGATACTCTCTTTCAAGTCCTAGTGACCTCTACAAACCTCTTAGCTCTGCATATCTCCAAAAAACCTGCCGATCTGGAGGACTCCATGGTGATTTGTCGACGGGCCAGTGAAGGAGAGGAGAGGCATCTAAACAGACCCAGAATGACCTGCAGGACGCTCAACGTGGATCTCAGGCGATCGGATGCATGCGTGAAGCTCTTCTGTCATTATAAGGTCCTGCTGTGGAGGGAGTTTGGGAAAGCGGTCGTTAGACACTTTTATTATCAGCCATACAGCAGCACTCTGGGAAGTGTCAACCAGTGGAACGATGAAATGCTGCTGGTTTTGGTCTCATGGCTCAGACACTCGTATGTTGAAGGTACTGATGTACGGATGGGGTTGAAGTGTCAGATGTGTGTTATTTGTTTTGAGAAGATAAGTGATGCTAATGGTTGAATCTTATAATGAAATGGGTCGTATTTCACCTCAAAATGAAAAGAAATAAACTACATACAATCATGATGTACCGTTCAAACCCCTTTACTGTCGCTTTTGATCAATTTAATGTATCTTTGCTGAATAAAAGTAATTATTTCTTTTAAAAAAAAAAATCATACTGACCCCAAACTTTTGAATTGTAGTCTATATTTTTAATTGAACTTTACAAATGTACTTTAGAAATTAAAACTTATATATATATATATATCTCAGATGACACTTAAGCAAAACATGGTCAGGTCAAAGTGTCTGAATAATTTTTATTCCCAAATTTTTATCAATTTTACTGGTGGTCCACTGTATGAAGAATTTTTGGGTATAATATGTCACAGTTTACTTTATTTTGCTATCCTCACTTACATAAATTAACTATAGTGTCCTGCACTCACTAGTAAAAAATATATCAAAAATGTCTGAATAATTTTTGGTTTGACTGTATGTATATAAAGTATAAAATTTATTCTTAGAATATAAATAGTCAATTTGTTTGCATTATATTAATGACATTTGGGGAAATGTGCGTAATGTTCATAAAAATTATGTCTAATGAAAAATCTCCTTGGCTTAATTTTCTTTATGCAATATATTTATTCATTTTGGTGTGAAATATGGATATATTTGACAGTTTTTATGTGATTCACTCAAAATTCAATTAATATTCAAATATATTTGAAATTTCATAGTATTTTTGTTTGTTTGTTTTGATGCACAGGGTTGATGTTTCATTGATGTGTTTTCATGTCATATTTCCACTGAAAGGAATTTTGGCCGATTATTTTGTTATGGCCAATAACAGATATGATGAAGTCTATACTTTTCTTACTTTTATAGGCTTTGTTGTTTTAAATAACAGCTGATACTAATATAGTGACTGATACTGTATATTGTACTGCATTGAGGTTTTTGACTTTCAAGATTTTTTACAATTATTTTCCATTCTTTTTTGTCTTTCTAGACCTCATTCCAGAAGAATGTAAAGAAAGTTTGAGCAATTTCTGCTCTTATGTTTTATCTACTGCTGCCTTCACACGGTGGGATGAAAGTGAGTTGTATTTACCATAATATGACTATTAAGATGTCAGTCTTCATGTGTATCTTCAGAGGTGAAATGACTGTTGTGTGATTGTGTCCTGTTGTTTTGCAGTGATGTGTTTGTCGCTGGGCTCGGGGCTGAAAGAGAAGTGTGTCCCTGCAGTAAAACAGGAGCGATGTGCGGTGAGGACGGCCACCATGGACCTCATCCTCCAGCTCTTCCCGCCTCTCCACACCGTTCTTCAGCTCCTGCAACATCCAGACATAGAGCCCGGTACTCAACTTCACACTTTTGATCGATGTCTAGAATAGGGTTGTCATGATGCTACACTACCGTTCAAAATTTTTTAATGTTTTTAAAAGAAGTTTCTTCTGCTCACCAAGGCTGTTTATTTGATTGAAAAAACTGTAATAATATTTCACAATTTTGACTATGTAAAACAGCTGTTTTCTATGTGAATATATAGTAAAGTGTAATTTATTCCTGTGATCAAAGCTGAATTTTCAGCATCATTACTCCAGTCTTCAGTGTCACATGATCCTTCAGAAATCATTCTAATATGATGATTTGATGCTCAAGAAACATTTATGATTATTATCAATGTTGAAAACAGTTGAGCTGCTTCATATTTTTGTGGAAACTGTGATATATTTTATTTTTCAGGATTCTTTGATTAGAAATTAAAAAAAAAAAAAAAAAAGCATTTATTTGAAATATAACCTTTTATAACATTATAAAAGTCTTTACTGTCACTTTTGATCAATTTAATGCACTGTTGCTTAATAAAAAAATTATTTCTTAAAAAAATCTTACAGATGCCAAACTTTTGAACGGTAGTGTACATCATAATTTCACATATTTACACAGCAAAAACTAAAATGCTATTTACATTAAGTAAATAATATAATTTTTTATCAAATTACAGTAAAACATATTTTGATTATTTTTCTATTAAACATTGCTAGTTTTTCAGATAATTATTTAACAATCTGTAATAAAATAATTACCAAAGAAACAAATTAAATAAAATCAGTAGCAAAAAATGTTTGAAATTTGTGTATCGGAAAAATATTTGCTTCATATATTTTTTTTATATATTATAATTTTAATATTGCCTCGGCAACAAAGTACCAGTACTTTTTATATCCCTAGTTTGGCCACTGTTCAAGGTACATAAGATCACATGAGCTCATCCTGTTGGCACTGATGTCTTTCACTAGGTGACCGAGGATCCAAGAGCCTCAGGGAGAGTCATCTGGGGTTGTTGTGTAGGTCAGTTGTCACGGTCCAGTCCTCGACTGTTTGGGTTATGAGTAAAGCCTACCAGTTTCTGGCCTCCTGGTCCATTAGCAAGTTCCTGCTGGTCACACAAGGAGATCTCAAGGTAAATTAAATACCTCCATGCATTTATCCATCTTGATATGGCAAAAATACATCACAATTTTTTTCAGACAGGATCACGATCCACGATCTTATCCCGATGTTGGTTTTTAAGACTATTTTGCAACTCACTGAGCAATACAGCCAAACTAGTTGCCTGCATCCGAACTGTTTACATTCACTTATGATAAAAAATGACTGTGTTTATGTAAACCTTGTGTCAGTTTAAGCACAATAAGAAGACGCGGAAGAGAACTTATTTCAGTACTCACACGCTGTTTGACAGGCTTTTAGTGAGTGCGCGCTTCGGGTGTACGCGCTCAGAAAGCTTCAGAACAGTTTGCGAATAAAAAGTTCAACTGGCGAGGCTTTAAAGCGCGTGTAAATAATTAACATTTGTGATGGTGAAGAACTGCAACTCCTACCGCTGCATTGCTAAACATGTGACGTTGTACAATATGTTTGGACGGCGGCGCCAGAACTGCAGCTGAATGCGCTGTGGCACAATACTGCGATCTCTCTTCAAAGGCAGATTGTGGAGACATTTTAATCGTTCAGAATCTAAAATCGTCATATCTCACACCCCTAATCTAACATTTGTTTATGTTTGTGGTAAGGATCTCAAGGAGTCAGTGGAGAGCCTGGTCCACCTCACTCGAGCCGTCGGCAGAGATTCAGATCAGCCTCTGATCATTCAGCAGACGGCCTCACTCTCTCAGGCTCTCACACATCTACAAGTGAGAAATTATCGCATCATTACACATTTCCTGCCTAACGTTGTTAATAGCATACCCAAAAATGACAGTTCTGTCATCATGTACTCACCCTAATGTCTTTCCAAACTATCATTCCTCTTTAAAACATAAAAGAAGATATTTTGAAGTAGAGTTGTCAAAAGTACCGACTTCAGTCTGAAATTTTAAAAATGTGACGCTTTAAGCGCTGTTGAGCGGATTGTGTTGACGTGCTCATCGGATATGTCTGTGATTGGCTACAATGATCAACGCACGGCAGCGTTTGAAAGCACACGGAAGTGTTTAAATTTGAAAGCAGTCCACGATAGATGCCTGCTTTCAAACGCTCCCGTGTGTAAGCATTTGGTGAAGAGCTTCATTGATGGCTATTTACAACGTTTTTACAGCATTGATCATTGTAGCCAATCACAGACATATCCGATGAGCCGTGAACACAATCAGAGGTGTTTACGAATCTGCTCAACAGCGCTCAAAGCGTCACATTTTTAAAATGTCAGTACTTTTGACAACTCTATTTTGAAGAAATGTCTTGTCCACATAATGGAAGATCACCAAAATTGTTTGGTTACCAACATTTCTCAAAATAACTGTTTCACGGAAGAAAGAAAGTCATACAGGTTTGGAAAGACGTGAGGGTGGGTACGTGATGATAGAAATTAAATTTTTGTGTATGATGAGAAACTGAAACATTTAAATTACACTACCATTCAAAAGATTGGGGTCAGTAAGATTATGCAAGGATGCATTAATTTGATCGAAAGCGACAGTAAAGTCATTTACGTTGTCACAAAAAAAAAATTCTATTTCAAGTAAATGCTGTTTCTATTTATTAAAGAAAAGCAGCACAACTGTTTTTAACATTGATAATAATCATAAATGTTTCTTGAGCAGCAAATCATCATATTAGAATGATTTCTGAAGGATCATATGACACTGAAGACTGGAGTAATGATGCTGAAAATTCAGCTTTGATAAATTATTTTACAATATATTCACATAGAAAACAGTTATTTTAAATTGTAATAATATTTCACAATTTTTACTGTTTTTACTGTATTTTTGATCACATAAATGCAGCCTTGGTGAGCAGAAGAGAATTCTTTCAAGTTGGAAAAAAACCCCAAGAATCTTACCCCAAACTTTTGAGCCATACTGGTGCAAAAATCTACAAAAATCACCTTATGAGAGGTTTTCTGTGCGGTTTGACTTACTCTGTTCGTCTCATATTGCAGGCTTTCTCTGATCTTGTCCTGAAGAACTTTTCTATGGACTGTAAGAAAATGTCTGTGGAGATCTTTGAGCAAACCATGCCATCAGCAAAACACTGGAGGATCAGTCACAAAACTGGTACGGACACAGTGAATGCAAGTGTACAGTGTTGAACAGTACGTCGAACATGATGTTCATATTTTCAGAGCTGCCCAGCGGTCCGAGTGATTACGCAGCGTCTGCGGCTCAGAGCGTGATCGGTCAGGTGCTGGAGGGCGTTCAGACGCTGCCCGATGACGCCCGTGTTCCTGCTCTCGCTGAGGCCATGACGGCCTTCATGGAGGCCTGGATGGAGCACATCCTCAAACAGAAGATCAAGTTTAGGTTGGTGTACATGTGGTGGAGTAATGGATTTATGGTAGCGCTTCACTGTTCATTTACTTGAGTTCATTCACACCAGCATTCAGGGAGCTCTGCAGCTGAAGCAGGACTTCGACTTGATTCGAGACCTCATTCGTTCAGAGGAATACAGCCTCTCAGAGGAGCTGCACCAGAAGCTGCTGTCTCTGCGCGTCTTTCATCAGGTGGATAATGCCATTGTGTGCCTGCTTCAGCAACCTATGGCCAAACCTTACCTGCCCTCTCGTGGCTGGGAGCCCTTCAGACACTGCTGTGAGTTCACTCAAATCACAAAAATTCACATTCATCGTGTCATTCCAAAACGTGAGTTTGGTTCATCTTTCAAACCAAATGAATATATTTTTAATGAAACCTGAGCAGTCTCTCCATTGAAAGTCCAGGTAACCAAAAAGGTCATAAAGGTAAAATGAATCCATAGGATTCGAGGTAATCCAAGTCTTGTGTAGAAATACAGTCACTTTATAATTTAAAGAGGACCTATAATGCCCCTTTTCACAAGATGTTAAATAAGTCTCTGGTGTCCCCAGAATGTGTCTGTGAAGTTTCAGCTCAAAATACCCCACAGATCATTTATTATAGCTTGTCAAATTTGACCCTATTTGAGTGTGAGCAAAAACACGCCGTTTTTGTGTGTGTCCCTTTAAATGCAAATGAGCTGCTGCTCCCGGCCCCCTTTCCAGAAGAGGGCGGAGCTTTAACAGCTCGTGCTTCGGCTGCTCAACAACAACAAAGCTGGAGAATCTCACGCTGCCAAAATGAGGATTGTCAGTAACGGTGTTCAGCCTTACATGTAAGAAGTTACAACTTTTAGACGTTTCTGAATGGTTAGTGGATAAATTTATGTAGTTGCTGTGGAGTTGATTCAACTCATCGACTAGCATGTGCCGTCATGTTAATCTTTTGTATGGACGCCCACTTTACATAGCGTACCTGTTTGCCAAACAGATCCATACACACCCGGCTAACGTTTATGATTGCTATCAAATGCTGTGAATGGTCTAATATTTTTTCCAAAATATCGCTCGGACAGAAACGCTCCTTTTTTAGCAATCAAGCTTGCCAGGGTCAACTTAAGCTAATGAGACTCTAAATAGTGTTCAGTGCTCGTCTGTGCAGTCAACTACAGAACAGTTAGCATGCTTTGCTCGAACTTTTGCCATGGCGTTAGAACTGGTACACCGTTGTCGCATGCGAAAACAAAATGGCGGCGCCGTGGGTGTAAACGTGCAGATTAAGGGGCGGTAATATTATAATAAGATCCCCTTCCTACGTCACTAGGGGAGTGAAATCTGAGCGGCTCGTTTTTTCCCATGCTTGCAGAGAAAGGCTTGACTAAGTTGTCCTTTTTCACGTTTTCTGGGTTGGTAGATGCACCAGGGACCCGATTATAGCACTTAAACACAAAAAGTTCGATTTCCATGATGTGTCCCCTTTAAGCTTTTATTCACATCTAAACACACATAAATAGAGCGCATCACATATGGTAAATGCAGAAGCTTGTGCTACAACAAACCTCATTCGTTATCACCTCTCAGGTTTCATTAAAATGTCTTAATTTGTGTTTCAAAGATGAACCGAAGGCTGTGTCTGAAATCGCATACTTCCCTACTATATAGTAGGCGAAAAACAGTATGTGTATATCCGAATTTACAGTACTAATAAAACAGTACGCATAATGTCCCCGGATGACCTACTTCTCCTGGCAAGATTCTGAAGTGCACATACGATGGACACTTTACTATCCCATGAGGCCACGGCAGAGGATTTATGAATGACAGTGAAGCTATGCACATGATCACATGATAATGACAACATGGCGATTGTAGTACGTCCTGATTACATTCATACTATATAGAACATACTTTTTTAGCAATCGTGAAATAATTACAAAATAAGTTCCTACACAGTGTGTGTGATTTCGGACGCAGCCAAAGTCTGATGGAGTTGGAACGGTGTGAGGGTGAGTAAATGATGACAGGATGTTCATTTTTGGGTGAACTATCCTTTAAAGCTACACTATGCAAGTTTTTTTTTTACATAAAAAAACATTAATGAGAGAGTGCCAAAACTAATATCAGTCACACCTGATGTCATGTGATCAGCAGCAGCTTCATGTTAATCCCCGTGTGCCGTTTTCCCTCAGGTCCAAACAGCGCTCAGGTCATGGATCAGGCAGCAGGCAGTCTCAATAATCTGGAGAGCATGGACATTCAGGCGGCGTGCCAGCAGGCCCTGACGCGAGCCGAGAGCACACTGACCCCGGAGCTGCTCTCCTCCACCCCGCCCGAGTCTTACCTGGCCGTGGCTCAGCAGGAGTGGCTGGACCTGCGGATACACAGCGGCTCACGCTGGAAACTCCCGGTGCTGCAGTGCTTCACTAAATCTGAACCTTAGCCAGAGACCTTGCGTCTGTGTTTCACCTGCGTATCTGTCTTTCATTCAGATATGATAAGGATGGCCAAACAAACAATCAAACAGTGCAGGTTTCTTGCCAGACAGTAATAAAGTGAATTCACATGTGTAGCACTTGTATTTTCTGTGAAAAACTGTTTATCATCACATAAACAATGTCACTGTTGATGCCTTTCTAAATAAACTCTGAAATTAGTAACATATTTCACATATATTCATACACCGATCAGGCATAACATTATGACCGCTGACAGGTGAAGTGAATAATCTCTTCATCACGGCACCTGTTAGTGGGTGGATATATTAGGCAGCAAGTGAACATTTTGTCCTCAAAGTTGATGTGTTAGAAGCAGGAAAAATGGGCAAGCGTAAGGATTTGAGCGAGTTTGACAAGAGCCAAATTGCGATGGCTAGATGACTGGGTCAGAGCATCTCTAAAACTGCAGCTCTTGTGGGGTGTTCCCGGTCTGCAGTGGTCAGTATCTATCAAAAGTGCTCCAAGGAAGGAACAGTGGTGAACCGGCGACAGGGTCATGGGCGGCCAACGCTCAGCGAAGGCTGGCCCGTGTGCTCCGATCCAACAGACGAGCTACTGTAGCTCCAATTGCTCAAGAAGTTAATGCTGGTCAGGGTGCCCAGGATACTTGCCAAGACAGACATAATTTTGTCTGTTCAAGCGTAAGAAGACGTGAAAGAGAGCTCAATTCAGTATTCGCATGCTAACATGGATTTCTGGGCGCGCGTTTTGGATTTTTACACACAGAAAACTTCCTACAAAGCAAGTGAGAAACGAATTGAGTTCCCTTTCGCATCTTCTTGAGCTTGAATATTTAAATTAGCAAGGCTTAAACTTTCATGACGATGCAGCACTGCCCCGCCAACTGTCCCGAGCGCCGTTCATGTTTTCACTATATTGCACTGTTAGAATAAAAATGTTACTGGCGATTAACACCGTTTCATATATTTTCAGATTGGCTTTGGCGCTTGTCCAGTGTTAATTTTAGGCCCTTGCTATAATACTTGGTCATTTGATCTGTTATTTTGCTATGAAATGTAAAAATGTTGTTTATTATTTATTTGAGGAATTGGAGCCACTTGGCACACTTTTTTATTGCCTTTTCCCTATCACATAATTTAATAATTATCATTAATTAGATATCATTTGAAAGCTTAAACACTCAGAATTTATTCTGTGAAAACTTTTGAAATTGGACATTGTGTTACTATGGAAATGGTACTTTAAATCCTTTTAGCAGACTCAATTTTTTACATCAATTTGGAACTTAGAAATATGGCTTTGATTTTCAGTTCAGATCAGATCTGTGACAGTTACCAGAGTTTGATGATTGTCTGCTATATCACAGTAATTTGACAACATATATAAAGAATTTTAATGAATTTCAGATTCAGTCTGCCAGCCTTTTATCCTAGAGCTCAGTGAAGGGCAGTTAAATCTCGTATGACCGGAAGGTGGCGACAAAACATCATGAAACACGTCAGCTGAAAGAGCGTCGTGTGTTGAGCATTAAAATAATCTTTAACGTAGATGTGTATAATTTAATACAAACTCCCTCATGTTGACTTTTGCTTGTTTATATGTGGTGTTCATTTATGAAAAAAGTACATGAATTATCGAGGCCTGGGAGCAGAAATACCGACATTTGTACCAGATATAAGTTTAACGTTACACAGATTATGCTAATTTACTTACGATTTAAAATGTATTATTTTCTAGTTGCGAATTTACTCAAGTATATATTTTTTAAATATATAATGGGTTAGTATGTCAAATAATGAACAAACCACATTTATTTCAGACATTTATATGTAGTGTTTTTAGCAAACACACAGCATACAAACACAGATGCTAATTTGATTTAAGCTAGTATGTTATTTTCCCGATGTTTGCTTGAGCTTTATGCAGATCCGGGAATAAATGTAGCAAATAAAACCTTTTCTGATGAGAAGTGACCTCACTTCATTATAGTTTTGCATGGTAACTAATTAAAAGTCATAACGAACATCATGTAAGGTTAACTGCTCATTTACTTATGATTTAAGCACTGGATAAACAAATATGCATTAAACTTAGTATGTTTTATTTTTTATATTATTATTTAATATCATTTTTATTTAATATTTATTAAACTTAGGTTTTTAAGAAGATGGAACTCACAGTTTCACAGTTAGGTGAACATTGTAAGTCATTTCACTACTTTAGTTTGATGTTTCTTAAGATAATGACATTTTTTAAGAATGTTCATGAGTGCATCTTCTTCTCAAATGTTGATGATTAAAGGCTATTCTGAACCCAAACACGGCTCTTAAACACAATCGAGCACTTATTGTAAAGACTGTGGCTGTACCTCAGTCCCATGCTGCCCCTCACTAGTAATTAATTTAAATTGACCATTACGGCTGCGAGGGAGACTTATGATGAATTTTCCCAATATCATTGGCTCCCAGAAGGCCTGTCTCACACCTGGGAAATGTATGATAATGTCTGATTGGCCGTGGTCGATCTCCCTCCCCAGCATGCACGGCGGCTGAGTTATGGCCGCGCGGCCCACCTTACTGTTTGGTGGCATGTCATTTGAATACAGATTAGCCGCCCCGGTGTTCCAGTGCTTTGGCATTACCATTACTGGGGACAGTAATTTGAGTGATGAACACACGGGTTATCACAAGGTCATCACCTTCAGCGAGGTACGAGGGGGATGGCGTGCCAGCCAAACCACTTTTGGAGCCACCAGCCAAGAAGTCCTTCGATAGCATAATTAGTTCCTTTAATTAAGAGGTGAGCCAGCTGATTGAATAAATCCGCTGCTAATGGAGCATCCGATTTCCCATTCCAATAGCTCATGTGTACTTCTCTCTGGCTCTCGCAGGATGTCGGGAAAATGTTCCTTTAAACCTGCACCTGTCTCAATATGTTTTTGTTTTTCATTTTTGATGATTTGACTGTATCTGCATTGTTCAGGCCTTTGCTCTACAGTGTAGTTTGATCAATTAGACTTGAGACACTAACGAACATTGTTTCTTTTCAGAATGGGCAGATTTTCGACAGATTCGTAATGACAGGCTGTGAATGTAAAAGGTGAGTTATAGACATATTTGTTCCAGTTTTAATAATATTGGTGTGATTTTAGTTGCACGTGTGTATCTGTAGTTAGTCATCATATCTATATAATCATATCTAATATATACAAATAAATTAAACATACTTTTTAAGAAAAATAATATTTTGGTCACAGATTAGGGTCCAATTCTCACTATGACTTTTGCCTCAATAAACTCCTAATTACTGCTTATTAATAGTTATTATTTGGGATGTAGAATATGATCATGAGGAATAGGACATTAATATGTGCTTTATAAGTGCTAATAAACAGCCAATGTGCATGCTAATAAGCAATAGTTAATAATGAGAATTGGACCCTAATATAAAGTGTAATATAAATTTTTATTTAATATATATTAACATAAATCATAAGTATTGTATTTGTTCCATTTAATCACAGTTAAGTGAATTTCATTTGGATGTTTCTTAAGATAATTAACTGAAATTCCTAAGTAAAAATATTTTCTTAAGAACATTTTCTTTTCTTAAGAAGAAAATGGTTTTGGCGTTGTCTTGCTGATCAACTCAATTTCAAAGTGTTTTTGATAATAATCATAATAATGATGTAATGCTTAATATTACTGAGCCGATAAACTGATTAAACATCTTACCTTTGACGAGATTCAACTTTAAGAGGATTTTTACTATGATTATATATATGTTCAGGAATTCAAATTCTTCTTACGCTTTGTCATTCTTTAGAAACATTTTGGGAACAAAAAATATTCTTAACTTTATTCTTTAGATAGAAAATAAGAATAAAACAGCAGTTGTAAAGACTATTTACTTTTTATATTTTGTGAATATGGCCCCATATTTTTTCTTTTTCTAACTTAAACATGTTTTCTTGTGAATATTGTCTTAAAGTCCCCTTGCTCTATTAAAACTCATCTTTGATAATCAAAAAGACTACTTCGTGCCTTAAAATAGCTTGAATGTAACTCGACACCCTTGATTCATGGAGTATATATGGAACCATGAATATGCAAATTAGCCCCGCCTCCACTCACTCACAGCAGCTCGGATTACCTGATCCATTCGCTTAACTAATAAACGCTACACAATGGCAAGTGGAAATATTGCTTTAATTCAGCCAAAAACTGATTCAGAAGAGGAAGAGTGAATTATACAAGCTCGTCTACAAGTCCATGTACCAGAATGGCGTATTGCTCTCTACAGCGTCAGACTCATAACGGTAATTGATATGATTAGCCTTTGGCTTGACTACGTTATCAAACAGCTAATAATGTGTTGCTAATGTTACACAAACCATGTTCCCGTTCTTCATCTCAGAGTCAGACAGCTGCCGTCTAAAAATCAGCATCCTTACAAATGCTTTGAACAACTCAGTGGAGAAAAGCTCCGCCCACACGTGCGGGATTGGTCACATGTTTGTGACGTAGGAAACAGGGGCAATTTTAAAGAGAAAATACTCAGCGATGGTGTTGACTGATGAATTTGCACATGGTTTGTCTTAAAGCATATCAAAAACGCCATATAGACTTGATTTTCACCACAGGGGAACTTTAATTGATAAGCAATTTATAGTTTGTTTTTCCTTAACATGTCTGTCCTTCCTGTTTGACTTTTGAAAAATCCCTTTAACTAACACAAGCCAGTTTCTGAATGACATCACCTTCCAGGAAGTGACATCAATTTGGAGGGAAAACAACAATCTGTGATGGTTTCTGTCAAAACATTCCATCCTGTTTGAGAAAATTGCAGAAATCAGTACGATAATCTATTAATCTAAATTAATTTCAGCAAGCTGTCAATCATTTACTGAGCGAGCTATTGGCTAAAATTAATTTACCTTAATACCTTTTTTGTGTGCCTGAGCTTGACTAAAATACATGGCCTTTTTTATACAAATACTTCTTTAAATTGCATATCTGTTTAAATTCATGGAGTTCAAAAGTCACTGCAGAACAGGAATGACCCTGTGCTGAATATCATATTGTATCTGGAGCTCATGGCCTCAATTACGCGTCGAGTGCTGCGTGAGGCATATCTAGCCTAATCATTTCTGCATTTTATGGCGGTTAACACACCTCTTGACTCATGTGATCTTTTAATCCCTCTGGACTATTATTATTGCCATGAGCCTCTCCTCTCCTCTCCCCCTCATTTCATCATCGGCTTTATCTGTTTAAACCTGTGGTTATTAGATACGCAAAAACAGACCATTCCAACACATTTTTCTTTGACTGTTCTTCTGCATCAGTTTGGCAGAAGATTAAATATGTTGAAAGACGAAAGAACATTACAATATTTGAACAGCGTGTGCTGGAATGGGACTTATCTTTTTGATATCCTTTCTAGCCTTCTCACCGGGAGATAACAGCATGTTATCTACTCCAGAATCCACCCGACATAATTAAACAGCAATGATCAACTGATAGTTATAAAAAAATAAAAGCGTCCTCCTTCAGCAGTCCTTCAGTGCCACTAAAGTGAGACATCTCCTCGACACGAGAGACATTTTACACAAAATTACACATTTTCATTTAGATTTTTGACCAAGTGCTTTTAAGATTGTGTAAACAGTGGGAACACTGCGATTTAAAGAAAACGTTTTACTGCCAAAATTCAACTTTTGCCACAATTTGCTCTGCAGCACCAGTGCTTCTCAACCAGGAGCCTCGCAGGTTGACATCAAATTAATGCATTATTAATAATACAATTAATATTAATACACTGTAAAAAAAACTATTTTCATGATTTATCACAACATTTTTTATTTTGTCAAATCAACTTAGATAATTAAAGGGTTAGTTCACCCAAAAATGAAAATTCTGTCATTAATTACTCACCCTCATGCCGTTCCACACCCGTAAGACCTTCGTTCATCTTCAGAACACAAATTAAGATATTTTTGATGAAATCCGATGGCCAGCAATGACATTTCCTCTCTCAAGATCCATTAATGTACTAAAAACATATTTAAATCAGTTCATGTGAGTACAGTGGTTCAATATTAATATTATAAATCGAGAATATTTTTGGTGCGCCAAAAAAACTAAATAACGACTTATATAGTGATGGCCGATTTCAAAACACTGCTTTATGAAGCTTCAGAGCGTTATGAATCAGTGTGTCGAATCAGCTGTTCGGAGCGCCAAAGTCACGTGATTTCAGCAGTTTGGTGGTTTGACACGCGATCCGAATCATGATTCAATACGCCGATTCATAACGCTCCAAAGCTTCCTGAATCAGTATAATAAGTCGTTATTTTGTTTTTTTGGCGCACCAAAAATATTCTCTTCGCTTTATAATATTAATATTGAACCACTGTACTCACATGAACTGATTTAAATATGTTTTTAGGACATTAATGGATCTTGAGAGAGGAAATGTCATTGCTGGCTATGGAGGCCTCACTGAGCCATCGGATTTCAACAAAAATATCTTAATTTGTGTTCTGAAGATGAACGAAGGTCTTACGGGTGTGGAACGACATGAGGGTGAGTAATTAATGACATTATTTTCATTTTTGGGTGAACTAACCCTTTAATGTGGTTCATATAACATAATTTTTTTGAGTTTCTGTTGATTAAACTCAAAATTTTAATTTCAATGAACTCAAAATTTTAAGGCAACCAGGTAACTTACTTTTTTAAGTTAAACCAACAATTATTTTTTACAGTGTAGTATTATTCATAAGATAAAATGATAAAAAAATCAATAACTTAAGCTTAAAATAAACTTAACATGTAATCTCTTAATTAAAATGCTAAAAAGTACATAAAACTAAGAAATTATATTTATTTTTTAATTTTCTCCCCTAAATAACTATTGTTTCTGTTAGTTTTCCAGTTTTTGACTATAAAAACAATCACTTTTGTCATAATTGTAGCGGAAATGCCTAACCTACAATTATGTTCGAGAACCACTGCACTAAACAGATTTTGCAAAAAAATAATGACTAATTTCAAACGGGTTTCCTGAACACTCCCTCCTCGTCTGCCATTGGTTATCAAACATATAGTCCGGCCTCAAAGTCACCCGATTGGTTGAGTCTGTGTTGTTGTGTCGGGTTGGTTATGTTTAAAGAGGCCATATTATACTCTTGATGTTGCTTTTGGGCTCTACTAGAACTTGAATGTTGATTATTTTCCTCATATTCTCCATTGTTCAGCTCCTCACTTCCCAGTCTGTCAGTAACGCTCTGTTTAGTTCCTGTCTCTATGAAGCCCCTCCTTCTGAAAAGCACAATGTGCTCTGATTGGTCGGCTGGAGCAGTGTGTTGTGATTGGTGTTTGGGAAATGTCCCGCCCCTTACCATAACCGCCAGTTTCAACACACTACTAACTAACTCAACCAGGCCCCGCCCCTTTATTCTGCATATTAATTATTTAAATGAGGAATATTGTGAAGATGGAGGCGTTTCAGGGAGTTCAGAAACACTGATATAGAGAAGAACTGGAACTTTGTAGAGCTTTTTCATGCTCAGAAAGCAACATGACACACTAAAGACAGATGAAGATGTTAATCAGCATTATATGTCCTTTTTAAACAGCACATTTTAGTCTCTGCAAATTAAACCAGAATGCACAAATTGTCATGCATTTTCCTGAAAATTAAATACTTTCCCTGTAGTAATTAAACACAGCTTCAATCCAACCGTACTCTCTATACAGATATTGTTCTTCTATGCGAGAAGCGTTTGGCACCACCGCAGGCGAATACCCATCAGTAAGTGTTGAACCTAAAGATTGAAAGACGTTCATAAGAGTTATGCGCCTTTTCTTTGACTGTGTAAAATGCATATGTGATTTATTTAACAGCTCTCTTATTGTGTTGAAAATCTCATTTCAATCATACATGGCAGTGCATGATTTAAGAATGCGTTGTTTAATGGGCTTGCCATGCCCAAATTTAAACTAATTCAATTAATCAGCAAAGCATTCAGTGTGCCTGTCTGAAACTCACTTAGGCAAACAAAGGTCTTTTAATATAAATTTTCCACAAGATTTCTTTATTGATTTGGTGCAAAATGATTTGTGTGATACATTCACGCCAATCAATAAAGGCCAAGTCAATAGTGTTTATAAAAAATCATAGCACCATAGATGAAGTGTCAAGCAACTTCAGCTTAGCATTGACCCGCAGCGTATACTACATTGGAAAATACACTCATAAAAATCCACTTGGCACATCATTTCCCGAATGACCTGTTTGATGGGTCTGACCAATACATTGCATTTATTGGTTAACTGATAAAGCAAACTTTTTATACCTGTAATGATTATGGTAGTAAAGTTATAAAAACTTCAGCTACTCAGTTGAAGTAGCAAAAGTTATAATGTGTTATAAGAAGAGCAGTCCTGTGGTTTTTATTGGGAAGGCAGGATGGTATGTTTGGGCAGTAGTGTTTTCTGTATGCATGTAGGTCAGCGGTTCTTAATCTGGGGCCCGGGACCCACTTTAGGGAGCGTCAGCAAACCTCCAAGAGGGCCGCAGGAGTACTTAAAACTATTCAAATGAATATATTATTAAAAATTGTATTATTCAGAATTATTAAAATGAATTGGCTGTCAGTGTTGATAAGCTGGAGAAAATCATTTTGAAAGTGATACCAACGATATCGTTTCACTGTGTTGTTATCGTTATAGTTGTGCTGTGGACTATTCTTTTATATTTAGAACGATTTTTTAAAACTATATAGTTTATGTAGCTCCGCCCATTTTCAGCGCTGAGCTCGTTGTATTCTGTCTTCCTGTTTGTTTGATCTTACGGATTTATGAATGAACCGCTTGTTTTAAAATCTGACATTTGTTATGACATCCGCTTTAAACACTACAATGCTCATGATAACTTTCGTTAACTCTACAATAAGTAAATCCACTTCACCAGCTAATTAGTCTTCAACAGCGTTACCGCTAAAACGCAAGTTCAAACGGGTCAATGACGTGACGGGTCATTTTTTTGTCCAAAGGCCATAATAATAACAAAAAAACAAAGATATGACCTCCAAAGTATGTAAGGTAGTACAACTCGATCTCTTTTATTGAATCCAAAAGGTTTTAATTATATTTTGCTACATATAAAGGTATTTTGAAGTGTCAAAAGGTCATTCGGTTTAACTGTCCAAAGGCCAATACAACCATTTCATTTGTGATTAAAATATCTTAAAATGTAATAAATGTCTACTTTTTTTTATTCTAACATGATTTTATAACATCATATATCAACATAGTGCAAAATGGTATTAAAATTATGTGTAGAAGTCGTTGCTTTGTTACGAGAAAGAATGTCCGGAAAAATGAATTTCATTGATGTCATTTGGAGTAACCAATATTAAGTCATGCGGTCAATATCATGTGACAGGATGTGACATCATTCAGAGACCTGCAAAGGACCACATGGTCGTGAAGCAAAGTAACTAACTCTCTTTTAACTATTTGAAAATTCATGTTTTCACTTGCTCATACGCATGTCCCGAAACATCAGGTCATTCGGTACAACCGCTATAAAACATAGAAAATGTTGTAATATTTTAAAAACTTGTACTAAATATAAAATGTTTGATTGTCCTTTTGTTAGCTAGCTAGATATCAGCCTGTTAGCATTGTTTGAAAATATCGTCATTCGGTATAACCAAAAGTGTCATTCGGTAAAACCGAAATTTTAGTTAAACCGAATGACTTTTTTGGTGACAAGTTTTGTCCATCTTGTAAAAAAATGACAAAAGCAGTGATAATTGATTATAAAAACCACACAATCTCATTGTTAACACTTATTAAAACTTCAAAATTAACTCCATTATAGTTTTTTTTACACTTATAAAAACCTTATTCATCAATGACCCAAACACAAAATTGTAAAGATGGCTGTGCACTTGTTTCTCTGTCAAATAAGGTCTGTATCTTTATCGTTATCTTTATAGTTATTGCTGTTGGTGTGAACGGGCCTTAACGATATTACGTTACTCCCTAAAAAGTAACTAGTTGCGTTACTTAGTTACTTTTTATGGGAAGTAACGTGTTACATTACTTTCTCTCATCCGGGCTGTGCTTGCTTGTTTGTTTTTTAATGACAATAATAAACAAAAACAAGGCTGAAGGAAATGCAGATTCACACCTGTACAGTAGAGGGCGCAGCTCAAGCAAACCTTTCAGCTCTGCTGCCGTTCTGGATTGCAGGAGAAGAAGTAAGTTCAACACTCTTACTTCAACAATAAAAACAAAAAAATTAACAACAAATGTGATGTTTAACTAAAGTCATTTTTGCTTATTATTATGGTTGAAATGGATCAAGAAAAGCTATTTGAAAAAGTTGCAAATTTGCAAAAATGTTGGGAATTTAAAAATTATGCGTTACTTTACTAGTTGCTTGAAAAAGTAATCTGATTACATAATTTGTGTTACTTGTAATGTGTTCCCCCAACACTGAGCCTCACTGGTCATGGGTTTAGTTCTCAAAGAACGCTCATACTGATAAAACGAAAATATTTATAAAATGAATATCGATGAGCTATAGTTACATCCCTCAGAGGGAAAACAATCACAAATTATCCCTTTAAAATATCTTTAATATGCTCACATTTCTCCTCAAAAGTTTCAGAAGACATCTCAGCAATGTTTCAATGTTAATGTGGACTCAAAGATTTCTCATCAATTTTAGGATGCACATCTGAGACAATGTTGACAATTAAATGAAAAACTGGAGCTGTGAAAGAGAAACCTTTGAGCAATTTTTTTGATGGATTTTACTGCTACAGTAAGCAGAATTTAGTAGCACTTCTGTCTTGTCATGTTTCCAGTTAGTCATTATCACCATTTACTGTTATTTGCACATTTTAGATAACCTTCAATATACTGTATATATATATATAGATAGGTTCTGGAAATTATTTGATCCTTATATTTCAAGTCTGAATGCTTGTTTCCATTTGAGCGAATAGACAGAGCGTAGCTGAACTGTGGACAGAGGATTGTGGGAGCCTCTTTTGGGGTCAGAGTCTGGCCACACAGCCAATTGCACTGTGCCTGCTTGGCTGGGTTTGGTAGGGTAAAGTAATGTCAGCGTGAGGAGGATGATAAATTGTGTTTGTTTAAGCCATCATTACATTGTACTTTTCTTCATGGAGGTCACTATTTAATAACACTTGAAGTTGATTGAGGCATGGGCGCGACCCACCGGGCGTCCCCACTGGTCAGCCGGGGTGACAGGCCATGACTGCAAACATGGAGATATTACAGGGCTGACGCTGCTCCGGGATGTTGTCGTAATCTCACACAATCTGCTGCCTGCTCTAGTGTGTAATGTCCTGCTGAAAACTTTCGCTCAGGGAGACCCATGAAGGTTGGGGGGGAAAGTGGGCAGAAATCTGGGGGCTAGTTGTTTTAAATTACAGCCGACCAGTGCACTAAGTGAATAACCTCTTCACCTCAGCACTTTATAAACTCAGGATTATTCAGCCCCGGCTCAGATGAATGTGGCCATCGGGCACTAGTTGCGCTAGTCCTTTCTTCTCTATTGTGCTGCATATCTGAGTGAAATGGCTTCTAGAACAAGAACAAATGTAGGGCGGGGCTTGATTTTGTCTGTGGGGAATTGATTGGATGGTTGTGGTTTGCTATTGGTGGATCTCATGTGAGTGACAGATTGCCCCGCCCTCATCATCAGAGAAGAGAAGAGATGTCGCTGAGAGAGGGAGGGAAAGTTATTCTGATTCAAGATTACGAGACACATGAATTTAACAAAAATAATGAGTGAATAATGTGCGTGAATATAAACACAAAACTTGAAAATAAATTTCAGAACTATGGTTTGTGAATGCCATTTCATGTTGACTTGAAATGTGAATCTCCATCTGCCTCGTCTTTCAAAACAGAAGTAGTGAGCAAAGTGTGTAGCATGCAAACATCAGGCATAATATTATGACCACCTTCCTAATATTGTGTTGGTCCCCCTTTTGCTGCCAAAACAGCTCTGACCCGTCGAGGCATGGACTCCACTAGACCCCTGAAGGTGTGCTGTGGTATCTGGACCAAGATGTTAGCAGCAGATCCTTTAAGTCCTGTAAGTTGCGAGGTGGAGCCTCCATGGATCAGACTTGTTTGTTCAGCACATCCCACAGATGCTCGATTGGATTGAGATCTAGGGAATTTGGAGGCCAAGTCAACACCTCAAACTCGTTGTTGTGCTCCTCAAACCATTTTTGCTTTGTGGCAGGAGCATTATCCTGCTGAAAGAGGACACAGCCACCAGGGAATACTGTTTCCATGAAAGGGTGTACATGGTCTACAACAATGCTTAGGTAGTTGGTACGTGTCAAAGTAACATCCACATGGATGGCAGGACCCAAGGTTTCCCAGCAGAACATTTCCCAAAGCCTCCACCAGCTTGCCTTCTTCCCATAGTGCATCCTGGTGCCATGTGTTCCTCAGGTAAGCGACGCACACGCACCCGGCCATCCACGTGATGTAAAAGAAAACGTGATTCATCAGACCAGGCCACCTTCTTCCATTGCTCCGTGGTCCAGTTCTGATGCTCACGTGCCCACTGTTGGCACTTTTGGCGGTGGACAGGGGTCAGCATGGGCACCCTGACTGGTCTGCAGCTATTCAGCCCCATACGTGTGTATTCTGACACCTTTCTATCAGAACCAGCATTAACTTCTTGAGCAATTTGAGCTACAGTAGCTCGTCTGTTGGATCGGACCACACGGGCCAGCCTTCGCTGAGTCTTGGCCGCCCATGACCCTGTCGCCGGTTCACCACTGTTCCTTCCTTGGACCACTTTTGATAGATACTGACCACTGCAGACCGGGAACACCCCACAAGAGCTGCAGTTTTGGAGATGCTCTGACCCAGTCGTCTAGCCATCACAATTTGGTCCTTGCCAAACTCGCTCAAATCCTTACGCTTGCCCATTTTTCCTGCTTCTAACACATCAACTTTGAGGACAAAATGTTCACTTGCTGCCTAATATATCCACCCACTAACAGGTGCCGTGATGAAGAGATAATCAGTGTTATTCACTTCACCTGTCAGTGCTCATAATGTTATGCCTGATCGGTGTAAATAAAGGCCAAATTGAGTCTCTGATACACCACATGTATAAGGGAATCTTACCAGCTCTGGTTATGTTGCATTGATGACATGCATTGGCATAGTTAGTCTGACAGTACCATTACTTACCGCTGACTGTAGCAATGCAAACACAAGTTAAGAGGTAACGGGGGACTAATAGAGGCTTCTCCCCAGGAAACGGCTGTCAGCGGCCTGTCACCTGTTCCCTATCCCATCACCATCTAAACAGTGTACTTCTGCTGGGGACATATTCTCCGCTTGAGTGGAGAGTGATGGAGATCTAACCGAGTCATCAACCTCCCTCGAATGATGTGACCTGCGAGATATCCTTTAGCACCTCCACCACAAAAGGGGCTCGCACAATGGTCATCTACCAGCTACAAAATAAACAAGCAGATATCAGCCCGTGTTAAGGGAGTTTTAGGACAGGAAAGTGATTCTTTCGAACTGTCAGATGAAATCATGTGTTTTTCTCTGATGGCCAGACACTCAGCGAATGTACTTTCAGTGCCATTTATGAAAACATGAAAATACTGGTAAAGCTGCGTAATATGAAATGCTGTGCATAATGTATTATTGAAGCAATAAGATTAGAGATGCAGTGCTATATTGTTAATATAGTCACGAGTCATGACAAATGGGTGTTGTGTAGCGCAGTAATATAGCATGGCCTCAGTTGATATAATGCTTTTATAAAACATTAAATATTACACATTAAAGCATGGTTTTATTACGCAAATTCTTGATAAAAGATTTAGTCTAGTTCCTGACATGAGGTCAACAGTAGGCCTCTATGAGCAGAGATACACACCAGAGGTAGGTGATTACTGAATTCTGTGTCTTTGCATGACCGGAATGTAAAATTGACCAATCAGCATTCACGATTTTTATGTTATATTGGTTTATGTTTTAACATATTCTTAAAGGGTTATCCTGCATATACAGGATTTCCCAAAAACGTATTTTTCTTATTTTAAACGTACACTATGTAACTTTTGTTTGTTCAAAATGAACAACAATAAGGGTTTGTCTTATTCACTATGTTTATATTTTAGACCTGACGGGATGGTTTCTGATGGGAAATTGTTGGAAATTGCTCGCCCGTGTGCGTCTCGTCATATCCGTATATAGAGAGAAGTTGCTCCGACAGCTTTGCCGTGTGCCTGGTGTGGAGTGGCACAGGTTAGTTATCACAATGAGTGAGAAAGATTGACATGGAGCTGCTAAATCTCCAGGTTCTACGTCCGAATGCCGGCTCGGTATTGGCCAAAGCTGATCACGTGATCAGCACGACGCATGCGTGTGATGCTGACGCAGGAGCCGGCCAGAACTCTGACGTAGAACCTGGAAGCGCTGGACGTAAGTTTAGTACCTTTCTGGACCTTGAAAGTGTTGATTATATTGCTGTCTATGGACGAGTCATATACCTCTCGGATTTCATCAAAAATATCGTAATTTGCGTTCTGAAGATGAACGAAGGTCTTACGGGTTTGGAACGACATGAGGGTGAGTAATTAATGACAAATTTAATTTTGGGGTGAACTAACCCTTTAAACACTCAGAATTCGTCCTGTGAAAACAGTACTGAAATCAGAAATTGCTTTACTATGGAAACGGTACTTAAAACCTTTTAGCAGGCTCCTCCCCCTAGTGGGCGGTGTCATGTTTCATATGACAAAATTTAACTATTTTTAACATTTTTTCTAATCTTGACAAACATAACGTCGGAAAGGTCTGAGACTCGAGGTTCCATATTTGGCGACTGTTTTGTAATTTGTTACAGGAGAACGCATCAAAAAAATTAATGGAATGTGATATCAACTTCAAATTTGGGACACAACTTTGTTAGACATATGGCTTTGATTTTATAGCAATTTTAGAGTAAAAATTATTTTTGAACAGCTTTAACTTCCTTAGGTCTGTATTCCAAAGCATTCATTTACGTTTGGATAGTGCATTTTCACGACTATGCTCAAAAAGGGGGGTGACAGTTAAGTTTCACAACCGGAATAATGATCATTTAACGATGGGGTTTTATTTCAGAAAATGTGCTAGTTAGTTAACGAAAATGGCATCAATATTAAAATGTTATTCTGAAGTAAGATTTCATCAGGGAAGGCGCTCATAAGATAACAAGTGTTTAAAATAATGTGGCTGAAATTTCATCTCTACAAAGGCAAATTAGATATAAAAATGTAAGCTTTTAGCTTAAATTCATTAGCGATCCCAATGAAATTATCTTATAATAATCATTTTATCATCTATATTATCTTTAATGTTTATTTTAATGAATTAGTTGACAGTTACATGAGGAGTCGATTGAGGATAGGAGCAATAATGAAACATTTATACCTTGTATTGTCTGCAGCTTACCTGTGGAAGGCAAATGACAGCACAATCCGACGTACAAATGGTTAGTATTTTAAATCATATTAACTCAATTATAGCTATATATTTTATGATTGCCAGGCTCACATTTATCACAAGTGCACTGAATGAGGTTATGTCAAACATCAGGCGCTGAAACTATGACACTTCATTAAACGGCGTCCATAGCGGGGTACTCAATCCCAATACACCAGAGACTGCGCGATTTTATCAAAAGCCCTGGAAATTGAAGCCATCACTATAAGGTGTCTGGGAATTAAAGCAGTTCAGCCAGCCAGGGAGATAGAGCTTTTACAACACAGATCTGGGATTTTTTGTTGAAGACATTATGCATTGAAGGAAAGGCATCCTATCGGGAAAGATATTATTGCATTTAGAAAAATCTTTTTTTGAGAAATGGCCATCCCGGAAATGGTTAGGAGAGACAACGATGTGATAATGCTGTTTCCAGTGTGACAAATGTGCCTGAATGTCCACAGAACAGACTGGGATTTGAAAACTTTTGATTTCTATCATCATTTGAAATATATCTCTGTTTGTTTGCCATGGATTTAAGCTATTTTTTTAAAGATGTGCATGTATTTCTTGTGAGTTATTTAATTTGACTTACACTCTTACAAATATAGGTTCTTTAATGTCATCAATGGTTCCATGAAGAACATCCATGGAATCTTCCCATTGGACAAAAGGTTCTTTATTCTGGAAAAAGGATCTAAAACATTATTCTTTTAAGAACTAATCACTGAAAGGTTCTTTGGGGAACCGGAAATGATTCTTCAATGGCATCGCCATGAAAACCCCCTTTTAGGACCTTTATTTTTAGGAATGTGTGAAATGCTAACTAAACAATCTCCCTTATAATATAAAAAAAGATTGGCAATGGGAAATTTGGTTTAGCAGATAAGACGAGCGTATCATTTATCATCAGGAGCTTGTGCTGGTCCCCTGATTTTGAAGAGCTCAGGTCAAAACAAATGACACGAATGGAAAACAAGCCTTTTATTTACCTTTGCCCTGTGCCACAAAGTCCCATTTTAATGCGTCATAATGTGTCGCTTGTCTTGGCGGGGAAGGTTACACTGTACTCCATTGATTTAACTACCTCAGCCAAATGAATATAGCCGTAACCCAGGACATACATGTAAATTGAAATCAAGCAGGTGATGCATAAAACCACCATGCAGAACACAAATCGTCCCGTAGCCCTCGGCCCTCTCTTCGGAACAATGGCAAGGAAAATTTTCAAAATGGGAAGTATTATATAGCTCATCCAAATGAAGGATGTCCAGAGATGCATATAGACGGCTGCAACAATTCATGTTTGAAAACACACATCAGAATATTTAGATTTATGGCTCATCACTAATTGCTGGCTTTTACTTATTATTTTATGGGGCGGAAAAATAATAACCTAATACGTTTTATCTGTCTGCCACTAAGGTCAGACACAACTGGGTTGTGAGTCTTGGTTGCAGCTGCTTTGTGAATGAAGATAGAACAAAAAATGAAGTCTCTATTACTGTTGGAGCTGAACAAACTCTGTCCTCTGCGTGTTTAACTTGAAGGAGGGACCTGAGCCAGATTTAGAGAACAGTTCTTTTGTAAACACTGAAAGTGTACCAGTCAAAAGACTACAGTTGGCCTCGGCATTGTGGGCCTGCTCCAAAAGACTGAGGTGATGTGCAAAGTTTATGTTTTTTGTAGGGCTGTCAATTTTTAATCTAATTAATTACACGATGTGGCGATTAATTAATCGCACATCACATTTGGCTGAGAAATTACCCCCAAAAAGATAATTTAAAGTCATTATTGTGTTAAATGAGAAAAGCATCAAATAGACATTGCAAGAAGTAGCTTTAGAAAGAAAAATTTTATTTGATTCAACATAGAATTTATTACACATAACCTTTTAGGGTACAACGGCCATGAGGATGAGTAAATGATGACAGAATTTTCATTTTGAATATACCTTTATTGTTTTTTTATTAATATGGAATATGAAATTATTTAAAAAAAAAATACTCTAAATAAGAAACTAAAACTGCCAGTAGGTGGCGGTAAATGTCTAAATGAGTAAAGGCCCGTTTACACTATAACGATAACTGTATTTGCGTCCACACCAACGAACGATAACGGTCTGTTTATTCTGCGGTTTCAAAGTGTGTACAACATGTTTTTGCTGTTCTTGTTGCATTTACACGGCTTTAACCAGCAGATGTCCTCAGCATGCTAAGTTTCGAGTGAATAGCTAGTGTAATCGATCTAATCTAACAGTTAATTTAGCTGACAAAGTCAATATAGTGGAATAAAAACAACACCTAGTCTTTTTCACTGCAACTTCAAAGGGCAAGACAGTGTTGTCGAAACTAGCGCTGGATACCTGAGGTAATTTTATGTTAAACTGTTTGCTAACTTGGCATTTATCGTTAATACTTCTCACCATTTATCCTGAGAGTATATCCGATTGTTTTCAATATATCCATTTTCTTTAAAGTATCCTTGAAAAGGGGGTTGACTTGTTAGACAGTGGTGGCTTTTTCTAAACCTCGGTGATTAACTTCTCCGCAAAGTCATCCGCCATTTTAAATGCACGAGCCCTTAAATTAATGGATTCTGATTGGCTGTCAGTGTTTTATTGTTCAACAGCTGGAAAAAAAATCATTCTGAAAGTGATCCCAATGATATCGTTATCGTTATAGCTGTGGTGTGGACAGTGCTATTCTTTTATATTTATAAGGATTTTTAGAACTATATCTTTATCGTTATCTTTATAGCTATCATTATTGGTGTGAACGGACCTTTAGTCATTGATTCGATTCGTTCAAACGTCTGATTCATTCGGGAATGAAGTAAATGGCTCTCTTGAATCATTGGTTCACCCGATTCATTCAAAACGCGAATTCATTCTGAAACACCGCTGTGTTGCTCGGAGATGCACAATCTTTGTCTTTATAGGTAACAAAAACAGACAATATTGTGTCTAAAATATAACACAATATTAACTTCTTATTTATTGAACTGTTGTATAAAATCATTATCACATTTGCACTCGTGCTATTCGGGACAAAAACAGCACTCGTGTGATATTGCGCTCGTTACTTGTGTGAAATTGCTTAAATATATCATGATATAAAAAATGAGACAAAACTCATACAGGGACATTTTTGCCCTGATATCTTGAATTTTAGGGGCATATAACCAGTGTTGCCAAGTCTGCCAAGGGATTTTCCCGTGGAATTGACCCTTAGTTACTGTTGCTTTGTCCGACAAGCGAGTCAAAAATACATTGCGGAGCAAAGAGGACACTGACAACACGTCGACAGACAAGACAGAGCAGGTTACTTATGATATTAAACAAAGTCCCAGCTTTCAAATTGTGTAATTTTTTAAGAAATTCGAACAATAAAAACTGTTTTGTGGCTCTTTAATGTGTCGTGACAGATCGCTGTAGCGCCTCAGCTCAAGCGGCTCGTGAACCGATCATCTCTTCCTACTAGTTAATTTATAGCATCAAATAAACATGAATGAACATGAGAAGGAATGTTGTTTTAAACGCGGAAAGACGTCAGTACACACCATTTTTCAAGTTCAAGTCCACCGAGGTTAATCTTCTAAGTCCTGACTGCTTTGTCTGACAAAATGGCAGATTTGGCGTTATGACTGGTTAGATTGCTTGTCAATCAAACTCCCGGCGAAGGGTCAGTTAGGTTGTTTTTCATGTCTGCGGGTTGAAGCGACCCCAAATAACATGATATTTAGCCCCTGGAATGTGAATTTTACCAGGGGAACCCTGCCAAAAACCTGGATTTTACCCCCCGAAATGCGATTTTTACTGGGGGACCCCCCTGAAATGCGATTGGGCTAGTTTTGGGCTAATTTTGAGTAGCAATTGGGCGGGTTTTGTTGTGAAAACCTGGCAACTCTGCATATAACTGCATAGGCTCCATCACACTCTGCTCTGCTTCATATTCGTCACCATCAACTGTATGAAATGTCAGATGACCTCTGTAGGTCTGGGGCGGGGCAAGTGGGTTAAATGTGTTTTATTACGCATAATTTTTTCCCGTAACGAATTAATTAAATTAACATGTTAAATCGAAAGCCCTAGTTTTTTGTATATTCGAACATGATTATAAAGACTTAACCGTGGGTAACCAGAACACCCTTCTTCAGTGACTTTGAATATGCTCTTCCCACGTTATTAGTGTCGTCTTCAAATCGGCTGTTGTTCTTTTTCAGCTCTGCAGGGCTATATATTCGAGTCGTTTCGCCCGGAGGTCGAGAGTTATCCCGAGACCTTATATCGTCTGGGGAATTTAATTGTTCCATCTCCTTTGCCCCCGCCCATCTTAAACAGATTGCTAAAACTGTTAATTTGATCAATACCTAATTTTTTTCACCTGCCTCTTTTTTTCTCTGTTAAGCAGTGATAAGCGATGGTAGGGTGGCAGGTGGAGTGAATTGTCAGATTTTTTTCCCGCTCTCTGCGGGCCCTTCTGCCATTTGGAGTGATGTAATTTATACCACAGTAGTGGCTCTGCAATTACCCTGTCTATTGCTGTCGACAGTATCTCACTATCTTTTAAATGGATCCAGCTTGACTCGTCCAGCCAGGCAAACAGTACAAATGATGCCATTCCTCATGCTGCAAGTCCTAAAGAGATAAGTTCCTTAAAGAGCGGCCCATTTATCAGTTGATACAAGCAGGATACTTACAAGCCCACTCTATTGTTTAGCTGTTTTGACAGTCAGCCTTTTTCGTCGGGATGGTGGTGGTGTGAAGATCCCTTTTTTCTTGTAATCATTCCACTGGGGGTGTCAATAATGGGGCTGATTTGTTTCTTAAGGCTGGAGTGTATGGGACATCTCTGGCCCTGTTTGTTTTCTAAGCACAAAAGGCACAAAAATAGATGTATATTTTTTAATTTCACTCCAATGCATGCAAAAATATTAATGGACTTTTGGTCCGCCACAAAGAAAATTCAAAGGAACTTCCTAAAATGACTACTGGAGCCCTTCCAAATTAAGGCCAAACAATCTCAAGGTTCATTTGTTCCTACATCACTTCTTGAATTGTGTTTAAAGATCACTAAAGCACTGTAATTTAAGCACTTAGACACACAGACCACCATTTATGTCTCCCCATTAACTTGATTATTACACTAATTAATTAGAGGGAGGAATTTCACAACCAGTTAACAGTCAGATGGCTTACCTTAAGTGAGAACAATCGTTTTAAAGTAGCGGTAGAAAACTAATCAACGCTGGAATAGAGAAACAACTTGTCCTTGAAGTATCGTGGGTTAGTTATAGAGGAATGCAATTTACAGAATGGCCAAGAAACAAAAGCCTGTCCTAAAACAAACATCACAAAATACTCTTACATGTGTAGCTTCTCATCACAGGCGCTCGACAGACATGATTCAATCACTGATTACTTAATCATAATTAGACAAGATTTAAGTGTATTCGATTAAGTGTCTTCAAATCCACCATCAGCCGTCTAAAATAACGAGACAAATCAGCAACATACAAAATACTCAATAAAAACATACATTTCATTAACAACTCACATAATAACAATACATATACTCCCAGAACCTACAAATGAAGATTTTCCTTTTTTGACAACATGTAAGACTAAAAATGTGATTTGTATGATTCAGTGTCCATGCAATATAAGTTATGTGTGAAACATCTCTCTCATTAAAAGAGAGGATAACAGAACACACAAGAACAATAAATAGAAAGGATTGAAAGAGTCCTTCTGAGACATTTTTGTGAATTTAACCATACAATGTCATCTTTTTTCTTTCTTGGTATTGAACAGATAAAACCAAATATAAGATGTGGGTAACATTGATTATATAAGGAAAAAGAGAGGGGCTTTTTGGATTTTTAATTTGAATAGTTTATTTCCAAAAGGTATGAATGAAGACTTTTTGCTTATAGAGTTTTTGTGATGTTGTTTGATATGTATTATATGGCTCTGGTGTGTTGTAGGATTGTGTAAGACATGCTAATTTGATAAGGATGTATTCTGATTAGTTGATTGTTTTATCTAAATTATTAACCCTTTTAATTAATTACTTTTGGGGCGTTACATGACACAGTTTTCAAAAAAGTGTTTTGGCCGGTCATTTACATGACAACGACATTTTGGGGGCCTAAAAATGCAAATTTTTGAAAATGGGTTTCAGAAGTTTTTTTCCTTTGAGTTTTTTGTGTACAGATGACAACATTGTGAAAACGATCCCCGTTCACACAGATCTGCGAAAACAACTAAAATCACTGTATTCTGTTGCCAGGCCAGTAGATGGCGATGTCACTTTGTAAAGAAACACTACACGCCTATAGACTGAACATGTAACACACATGTGGGTCATTGACGAATAAGGTTTTAAAGTGTAAAAAATCATAACGGAGATATAATTAATTTTAAAGTTTTATTAAGTGTTATCAATGAGATTGTGTTTTTTATAATCACTTAACACTGATTTTGTCATTTTTTACAAGATGGACAAAATTTGTCACCAAAAAAGTCATTCGGTTTAACCAAAATTTCGGTTTTACCAAATGACACTTTTGGTTATACCGAATGACGATATTTTCAAACAATGCTAACAGGCTGATATCTAGCTAGCTAGCAAAAGGACAATCAAACATTTTATATTTAGTCCAAGTTTTTAAAATATTACAGCATTTTCCATGTTTTATAGCGGTTGTACCGAATGACCTGATGTTTCAGGACATGCGTATGAGCAAGTGAAAACATGAATTTTTCAAATAGTTAAAAGAGAGTTAGTTACTTTGCTTCACGACCATGTGGTCCTTTGCAGGTGTCTGAATGATGTCACATCCTGTCACATGATATTGACCGCATGACTTGATCCAAAATGGTCCCTTTATATTGGTTACTCCGAATGACATCAATGACATTCATTTTTCTGACATTCATTCTCATAACAAAGCAACGACTTCTACACATAATTTTAATGCCATTTTGCACTATGTTGATATATGACGTTATAAAATCATTTCAGAATAAAAAATATATATACATGGCTAAATGGCTGTATTGGACGGTAAAACCGAATGACCTTTTGACACTTCAAAATCTTTTCTGTCGCAAAATATAATTAAAACCTTTTGGATTCAATAAAAGAGATCTAGTTGTACTACCTTACATACTTTGGATACTTTTCATATCTTTGTTTTTTATTATTATTAAGACCTTTGGACAAAAAAATGACCCGTCACATCATTGACCCATGCACATGACGTCACCATTTCACAAATTCACATTTTTGTAGTTTACATGGAGACTACAACTGTATAGTTTTCAAAAACGTGCACTTTGAAACCCGATTTCAAAAGTTTGAGTTTTCAGGCCTCCATACAGTGTTGTCTTGTAAATGAATGGCCGAAAGTTTTCTGTTTTTATTTGAAAATGGTGTCGTATTAACGGCCCCTTAGAAAGCGATACCGTTATCGTCTCAGTGTAAACTACAAAAATGTGAATTTGTGAATACGTTGACATCATGCTCATGCGTATTACGTGTTCAGTCTATAGGCGCGTAGTGTTTCTTTACAAAGTGACATCGCCATCTACTGGCCTGACAGCAGAATCCAGCGTTTTTAGTCGTTTTCACGGATCCGTGTGAACAGGGGGCGTTTTAGTACATCGTTGTCATGTAAACGTACTCTATAATGGAATGTGACATTGTGGGCTGTTGCTAATCTCCTTTTTCTCCAAACACTGAATGATTAACTCAATATGGAGGTGTTTTTAAATGTTCATGTTGAATACCCTGAGGAAGGCTCTCAAGCTGAAACATGTTGGTATATTTTTGACATGCAATTAGTTCTCTTCACCGCAAATGTTGCTGGATTCCTCTTTGTTGCTTTATTTTATGAAGGAGGCCCAGTGTCCATGTCTGTTCCACCTGGTTACCTGGTTAAAGACACTTTCTGGATTTAAAATGATCAAGCTGTGTGCCAGCGGCTTTGACAGAAACTGGAACATAAATCTGCTTTCCTCCACCTATCTGACCTGCTTTGCTTTGTGAATGGGATTATGGGTAATAAATCAATTCCATGCTCTAAATTGACCTGATGTTCATCTCACAATCAGAGTTGTCATGTAGGCAGGTCACAAAAGCACAGAGCTTTTGACTTGAGACTGAATTTGTGGGATTTAAAAGATTTTAAAAGCACTGGATTTATTAAAAGCAAGTCAGTGATTCATTTTATAGCTGCTGGAAAAACTGGAGTTGAATGTCGAGTCATGAATAGCTGATTGAATATTTCATTGAATGAATAATCATAGTCATTAACGGAAAAAGTGAACCTGCAGAATAATGACCTTGTGACAAGAAAAAAAGAGCAATATTTAGAGTCGCTTCAGGTTTCAGCCAAAGCTTTGATAAAGACTCAACGCTTGAGAGGAGTCAGATTGCACCTGTTTTATTATCTGTCCAAGGAAACAAATTTGTGTTTACAAGCTATGAGGCTGTTACACTGAGCTCTTCTGAGGATTGTTGTCATATTTGACGAGGTTCGCAGGGTTCATTGTGTCAAGAGTTTTATGTGAAGTAGTTGGCTGCAAGACAATTGGGAGTAACTTCCCATGAAGTGAGAAATCATCTTCTCTAAGCACATTTTTTTGGACTTCAAACTTGAAACTCCACATAGTTTGGCATCTTTAATTATGAGGTGTTCATGCTGTAGTCTGATAGTAAGAAGTCTGACTACACAAAACTACACATCTTTGCTAAAATTCAAAGCTTTGATTATCTGATCATAAATTACTGCGTAAAATTTGTAAATTGGATTTGTAAATTGTAAAATCTTGATATCATCATAGTAATTTCGTCACATTTTACTGGTGTACCCACAAACAATACCCATTTTCTGTAGTTTAAAGTAGGGATTTTATTGCATAATTGATATTTGGAAATATTTAAATAGTCTTTCAAATCAAATATCAAAAGTACATAGCCTGTACTGCAGTCTCGTATATGCACTGCCACTCAAAAATACAAAAAAGAGAGATTTCTATTTCAAACAAATGCTTTTTTTTTTTTTTAATTTCTATTTATCAAAGAAACCTAAAAAAAAAAAAAGTATGACTGTTTCCACAAAAATATGAAGCAGCACAACTGTTTTCAACATTGATAATGATCATAAATGTTTCTTGAGTATCAAATCATCATATTAGAATGATTTCTGAAGGATCATGTGACACTGAAGACTGGAGTAATGGTGCTGAAAATTCAGCTTTGATCACAGGAATAAATTACAGTTTACAATATATTCACATAAAAAGCAGTTATTTTAAATTATAAAAATATTTCACAATTTTTAATGTATTTTTACTGTATTTGTGATCAAATAAACACAGCTTTGGTGAGCAGAAGAGACATTACACACATTAAAAAATGAAAAATATTGAAAAATATTTTCAAGTCGACAGATATTGTCAAAAACCATATGTCGTATATATTGCGTGTATGATATTAGTGGGGACCGTGGCAGTTTATCAACAGGTTAAATGCAAAAATATAGCAATTTCCTTGAGAATAATCACTTGGAAGCATTGACCTTTTAAATAAAACATACTGTAATGAAGTGCAACAGACATTGTTTTTCAAACATCAGCGGGTTTTGATCACATGACGTCTGTCTCTGATGATCCGCTTCACACTTGATCAGTGTTTTCCCAGCGTTCTTCCAGCTTGACCTGCCTTCTTTATCCGGCCTGCTCTCTTTATCCTTTCGCTCAACGATACAGCTGGAGTTACTCCGCCGAGATGGTTTGTATTCCACTTCAAATTAAACTGTGGCCGCGAGGCATTTAATCCACAGATTAGGATATTTCTCATTGATAGCCTTTGATTCAGCTTGTCCCTGTTGTCTCCCGTCCTTTCAGCGGGTTTTAAGATCTCTCTGAGCAAGAAAACTGAATTCTGTAGCCATCCGTCAACAGAGGGCTGGAATGGCCTCTCTCCATTATAGTTAATTGAGTTTGTCCCTCCATGTCATCGAATGGGCTTTCTTATCGGAGTCAACAGGGATGTGAGAGTAGACTACCTCTGCTCCAATCCCACACTCTTAATCTCACATGTCAGTCTCGGCGCTGGGCTACTACTGCGAGCCGCAACCGCAGCGCTTCGCAATAAATGTCCCTCTTCCCACTTAATATTCTGAAAAAGTAATAATGCGCTGTTTATGCGTGGCTCTGGGTTTTTGGGCATGACATGTCAAATGGTGAATGAAATGTCCTACAGTGTGGCATGCTATATATGTGTATAGAAACTGATCAAAAACATCATTTTTGTATTCCTTTATTTACATATATTAATTTATCAGTAACTTTTTGTACAAAGTGACTTTGGATAATATAAGCACAGCAACAACTTTTATTCATTTTAACACAAATTGTGATTGGAGGAGCAGATTGTCAATTAATAAAAACTGTTTTATGTCCTCAAAACACTTTTACCACAGAGTATGAGTTGTAAACTTATACATTTTCATGTTTGCATCACATAATCAGCTTTTCTGATATAGTAAACTTGCTCGGTAGCTCACCTGGTACAACATTACACTTTAAAAACACTGGGTTAAAAACAAACCAATTTTGGGCCCACATCTGGTCTGCGTGTAATCCACATGTACTAGATGTGGGCTGGATCTGGGCCACACTATGTTATCGTTTTTAATACATATTGCCTACATTTAAGTAAAAATTAAACATTTAGAAGTAATTCAAGTGTAATCGACCAGTCTCTGTTGTTCTGTTTCCACCGTAACGGCGCTGGATCTCGTGCCGGAGATGACTCGCATTCGGCGGGGGAACTGATAACTTCAGACCGCCGCCTGCGTTTCACTCGTAGCCGAAAAATGCTGTGACTGACTCCATAACCTGTCCATAAATAATCAGTGTACAATTCTGAGAACATATTTTAACATCCTAAGTATTTATATTCTGTATCTTTTTGAATAAAATCATAAAATTTTATGCAAGGCATCAGGTGTTTCCATCATGTGAGAAGACCGACGCAACACTCATTTAGGTGACTCACATCGCGCCCCTGTATGTTGCTTTGCATAAAATTAAATGATATAAAGAACAATAACGGATTTTTAAATAATATAAAACGTACACAAACCTGTATTTTACCGAAGACATGCACCAATTTGACAGAGCTGCACTGCTCTCTCCTGAAGAGGGCGCAAAAAGCCTACGATGAATAACTCAACCCCTGGGTTATTATGTCTGACCCAGGATCAGGGTAACACAAAAACTACCCAAACACTGGGTTATTACGTCTGACCCAGGATCTGGGTAACACAAAAACTACCCAGACGTTGTTACGTCTGACCCAGGATCTGGGTAACACAAAAACTACCTAAACACTGGGTTATTACGTCTGACCCAGGATCTGGGTAACACAAAAACTACCCAAACACTGGGTTATTACGTCTGACCCAGGATCTGGGTAACACAAAAACTACCCAGACGTTGTTACGTCTGACCCAGGATCTGGGTAACACAAAAACTACCAAAAACTGGGTTGTTACGTCTGACTCAGGATCTGAGTAACACAAAAACTACCCAGACGTTGTTACGTCTGACCCAGGATCTGGGTAACACAAAAACTACCCAAACACTGGGTTGTTACGTCTGACCCAGGATCTGGGTAACACAAAAACTACCCAGACGTTGTTACATGTGACCCAGGATCTGAGCAACACAAAAACTACCCAGACGTTGTTACGTCTGACCCAGGACCTGGGTAACACAAAAACTACCCAAACACTGGGTTATTACGTCTGACCCAGGATCTGGGTAACACAAAAACTACCCAGACGTTGTTACGTCTGACCCAGGATCTAGGTAACACAAAAACTACCCAAACACTGGGTTGTTACGTCTGACCCAGGATCTGGGTAACACAAAAACTACCCAAACACTGGGTTATTACGTCTGACCCAGGATCTGGGTAACACAAAAACTACCCAGACGTTGTTACGTCTGACCCAGGATCTGAGTAACACAAAAACTACCCAAACACTGGGTTATTACGTCTGACCCAGGATCTGGGTAACACAAAAACTACCCAAACACTGGGTTGTTACGTCTGACCCAGGATCTGGGTAACACAAAAACTACCCAGACGTTGTTACGTCTGACCCAGGATCTGAGTAACACAAAAACTACCCAAACACTGGGTTGTTACGTCTGACCCAGGATCTGGGTAACACAAAAACTACCCAGACGTTGTTACGTCTGACCCAGGATCTGGGTAACACAAAAACTACCAAAAACTGGGTTGTTACGTCTGACTCAGGATCTGAGTAACACAAAAACTACCCAGACGTTGTTACGTCTGACCCAGGATCTGGGTAACACAAAAACTACCCAGACGTTGTTACATCTGACCCAGGATCTGAGTAACACAAAAACTACCCAAACACTGGGTTATTACGTCTGACCCAGGATCTGGGTAACACAAAAACTACCCAGACGTTGTTACGTCTGACCCAGGATCTGAGTAACACAAAAACTACCCAAACACTGGGTTGTTACGTCTCACCCAGGATCTGGGTAACACAAAAACTACCCAGACGTTGTTACGTCTGACCCAGGATCTGGGTAACACAAAAACTACCAAAAACTGGGTTGTTACGTCTGACTCAGGATCTGAGTAACACAAAAACTACCCAGACATTGTTACGTCTGACCCAGGATCTGGGTAACACAAAAACTACCCAGACGTTGTTACATCTGACCCAGGATCTGAGCAACACAAAAACTACCCAGACATTGTTACGTCTGACCCAGGATCTGGGTAACACAAAAACTACCCAGACGTTGTTACGTCTGACCCAGGATCTGAGCAACACAAAAACTACCCAAACACTGGGTTGTTACGTCTGACCCAGGAGCTGGGTAACACAAAGACTACCCAAACATTGGAAAAATAACCCAAAAAATGACCCAAAAGACTCAAGCCAGGACTTGGGTAGAAAAAATAACCCAAGATTTTTTAGAGTGTACACTTGTGATGAGAATCATTCAGGTACGAGTCCCATAAAACAAGTCACAATCAAAGAACACAGAAACTAGAAACAAGCTAAAATAGCATGATTGCTTCAGCAAATTGTTTTTGTTATCTCGTGTTTGCTTTTGTTAACATTAATGGTTAGGTTTAGGGTTGAGTTTAGTGTAGGTGGTACATTATTTTCAAACGTGATAGATAGAGTATTAACATTTTAGCACTGCTCACCAGATATTTTACTTTGAAAGTGTCACAAAATGTGCAAAAAAACAATGTAACAAACAATATAATTCGCAGAAATGTCGCCACAGTCACGTTTTTGTACTGAGCCTGGGTTGCAACAACTATTATACTTTTTTTACATGTTCATCTTTCTTTAGTGTGTAATGTTGCTGCATGAAAAAGCTCTGTAAAGTTTCAAAGAATATATCAGTGCGGGAACGAACACGTCACAATATTCCTCATTTAAATAATTCATACGCAGAATAAAGGGGCGGGGCCTGGTTGAGTTAGTTAGTAGTATGTTGAAACTGGCGGGTATGGGAAGGTTCGGGACATTTCCCAAACACCAATCACAACACACTGCTCCAGCCGACCAATCAGAGCACATTGTGCTTTTCAGAAGGAGGGGCTTCATAGAGACAGGAACTAAACAGAGCGTTACTGACAGACTGGGAAGAGAGGAGCTGAACAATGGAGGATATGAGGAAAATAATCAACATTCAAGCAGGAAAACCTGTTCTAGTAGAGCCCAAAAACATCATCAAGACTTATTAGGAATTATAGGCCCTTTTTAAATGAATAAATAATGACAGAGCTTCTATTTTGGGGTGAACTATTCCTTTAAGTGAACTGCAAGAAACTCATAAAAATGGTGGAATTTAAAAGAAATGTTCACCAGTTGCATTCCATTTTCATTCATATAAATTTGAACCATTTTGATGTTGATTTGTCAGCGAGCCGTTTGTGTGGATTACTGTCTCTGGCTGTGTGCTTGGGTGATCTGGCTCGTCTCCACAGCTCCAGTCCACCTCCAGCAGCGGCATCCACGATTTGCATGCCGTGTTTGTCTTTGCTAATCATGCCGTGCTCCTCCAACAAGACTTGCAACATCAGAACATGGCTGTTCATCTAATTAAGGTGCTAATTGAATTAAATGACTCTGGTAATGAGTAGACGAGCAGCATAAAAAGCAAAGAGTCAGAACAGGCTAATTAACAAAAGAGCCTGGCTTAATTATAACACTTAAAATACATGCAGCACTGCCCTCCCATATTGTTAATTGGTGCACAGGGAAATTTATGATAATTGGGGTAATGATAGTTGCGCGAGGGGCCGTTCCCAAGCCTGCGGGAGTAATTATAAAATACGACTGAGTCTCGTGCGCTGGTGTTAATTACTGCTCAGAGGATTACAGCGCTTGAGTTCCTTCAGTCTTCTGATGATATTTGATTTCGTCTTGTTTTGTTGTGGGTTTTCCCTGTTTGACACACTGTGGGGTCCAATCTATGGAAGCTTGTCTCTGTCATGGAATAAAAAACAATTAAAAAATAATTTTTTTTCTTTTTATCACACAATTCGGACTTTATAACTTGCATTTGTGTGTTTATATCTCGCAATTCTGAGGAAAAAAAAAGTCAGAATTGCGAGATATAAATTCCAAGTTTATATTAATTTTCAAAATTCAAAGTTTATATCTCACAATTCTGACTGTTTTCTAGAAATAAACCCAGAATTACAACAAATAAACTCTGAATTGTGAGAAAAAAGTAAAAGCAATAACTTTTTTTATTCAATGGCGGAAACAAGCTTACTTACCAAACCACACTGAAATTTTATTTATTTTTATTTTATTTTATTTTATTTACATTTTATCATGGAAATGAGCATAAAGATTTAGGATTATGAAAAAAAATAAAATAAAACAAAGTTTTGATATAAAATGATTAAAAAATATTTCAGATTTTGCACAGGTCTAGGTCGCTAATTAAAGTAATTTAGTGACATTGATTATTTGAACTCCTTTGTAAAGATGGTCAATTCTATATATATATATATATATATAGTAGATTTTTTATCAAAACCTTTTATTATAATTGTTATGCTGGTAATAGTGGCCAAAAGTGATGTCCAGAGGGGATATTTGTTTTTAATAACCCTACAAGTTCGATTAAACCATCAAAATATGAGAAAAATATTTTATATTTTTAAATATTTTAAAAATGAGTGCAAAACAAAACACTAAACTTGGTTAAGGTATTTATCTAACAAAATTATTTGGCAATAAAAGGCAAACTACTGCTACAGTTATAGGTTTTACAGGAAAAAGCCTATAATATTTGGTTGGTTCTCTCTTGATTTTGCATATTTTCATAATTTCTATGTACAACAGCCTGGCCAAAAATCATGTCGGCACATGTTTCATTGCGTTATTACCAAAGATTAAACTTTTGACTCCAAGCACAACTATGCAATACACTTACAAAGTCTTTAACAGATTTGAATAAAGTGTGAAGATGTCAATTTTCCTTTCCACTACTGCAATTCATAATGATTTTTTGTGTAAACAAATGCAAAATAGAACCATTTCCAGTGTGATTCTGTATCTCCGTTTGAAATTTTGAAAGGTTTTCAGTGTATTGCAGACTAAACGGCTGTGTTTTAAGATGAAAAATGTGTGTTTTGGTTGTTTTTCCTATCAGTTATTTCATGCATTTCGACACGCGGCGCAGATAAGTTATTACATTAATGGTCTCCACTGGTGCGTTCTCCAGCGGTCCGAGGCAACGGCTCCTCTCGGCCGGATCCGCTGTGATTTACCTGAGCCGTTGAGTACAGCCAACACGCTCGGCCCCGTAATGTCCCTTTATATTTGTGGCCCGCAAGATAAAAATCCCTAATGCCTCCGTATTAAAAGAGCTTGCCTCATTTACAAATGTAATTTGAATTGAGGATAGTCTTCCAATATCCCTCTCATTTGGGTGGCAATTGAACAGCCCTCTATATGGAGCGCTCTCTCTTCCTCGGCTGGACTCGGGCCGTCTCTCCGGCGGCTGATGGAGTGATTAGAGGTGCTGGGAGCTGTTGGAGATTAGTCAAGCAGAGAGAGTGTAAATTGGCAAGGATGTTTTATCAGCGCGTGTCACAATATATGAAAGCAGATGTGCGTGCGTGAAGCTGCTCTCCCACATTACGCCGGGCGAATAATTGAGATCTTTTTTATTCCCGCAGATTACCGCTCTCACTGATCACGCTGTCACGTCAAAGTGAGCACTTCATTCGCCTTGTATGCACGCCAGATCTATTTTGCTTTGGTAATGGGCTGATATTACCGCTGCACAAAGACGATGAAGACATCAGTGTGATAGATAGGCGAAAGATTAAATGGGATCTTTATGACTTCTTTGATCATCAGTTATGACTGCGTGATAAGATGAGCCAAGTTGGGTGCTGATTTGTTCTTTATTGGATGCAAACATTAGCCAGGGGCAGCCAAGCTTATGCTGATGCTCTCATTTAAGGTGGAACGGAGACTCGACGTGTTTCGTGCCTGTGATGAGGGAGAAAGATCTCTGCCGACACATACCGTTGACTTTGAGCTTGAAAACGGGGGTTTATTACAGCGCCTCGTTTCAGGACTGAATTTTCTCGGTTTGGTTTGAATTTAGATGCTTTTTGAAAATTTGTGTTTGTTTGCTTGGATTTAAAATACATTGAGAATTTGGAAATATATGCAATATGTGTAATAATCAGTAATATAATATGTCATACTCACAAGTGTTTTGCAATACAACATCAACACAATAAGTACATTGTACATACACTTTAAAAGATGCTGGGTTAAAAACAACTCAAGTTGGGTTGAAAATGGACAAACCCAGCGATTAGGTTGTTTTAACCCAGTGGTTGGGTTAAATGTTTAACTCAACTATTGTTTAAAAATTTCTATATGTCTGGCTTAAAATGAACCCAAAATAGGTTAGAAATTAAAAAACAAACACATAATTACTAGAGCCAACAATAATAATCAAAAGGTGAACATTTATTAATAAGCAATTTAATGTTTATTGTTTAATTATTATTCATTAAACGCATTAATAAATGTTAATTTATTAAACATATTAATAAATGTTAATTTCCAACATATTTTGGGTTCATTTTAAGCAAGAAATACAGTAATTTTTAAACAATAGTTGAGTTAAATAAAACTACCCAGCAGGTTGGGCAAACATTTAACCCAACTGCTGGGTTAAAACCACCCATTCGCTGGGTTTGTCCATTTTCAACCCAACTTAGGTTGTTTTTAACCCAGCATTTTTTAGAGTGTAATAATTGTTGTTTTTATGTAAGTAAATAGTTCTAACATAAAGAGGGAATTTTAACACATACTTTTAACTTTGTGGTTGGAAATATTGTCCAACGGGAGTGTTTAGTAGCATTTGGACTTGTTTGAGTGCCTTTTTTGGCAATTTTATTTGGTTTTGTTGAGATTGATTTAATTCTTTCTTATTTTTTGCTTATTACCCTGTACTCTGATTTTTGAATAAATTGACTTAGTTGGTGTGAGCCATCAACTTCCTTTAAAGGGATAGTTCACCCAAAAATGAAAATTTGCTATAATTTGCTCACCATCAGGCCATCCAATGATGTAGTTGACGTTTTATTTTCTTCAGTAGAACAGTAAAGAAGATTTTAAGCTGAAACCGTGGTCCTCTGTGATTCATATAATGGCCTCGGGAAACGGTCCTGAGTTTGTGCACAGCAGTCTGCAGCGCGAGCTTCCTGTCACATGATGACGTATGTGTGGGAGCAAACTCACGCGTGAGCTGACGCTGTGTTTGTTTACAACAGCGTGTGTTGTATTGTTCATCAAATTTGTACATACTTGTGGGTATTAAAGGGGTCATGAATTGAGAAATCAACTTTTCCTTGAGCTTTTGATATATAAGAGGTCATCGTACTATAAGAATATCCTGTAAGTTTCAGAACTGAAAACTTCCTTGTTAGTCCAATAGAAGCTTTTATTTACGCCTCCGCAGAAGAAATCAACGCCTACTTCATCATTGCAGCGTTAGCCCCGCCCACTGGTGTGTTAGTGAGATGAGGAGGAGAGAAGAGCGATACAGGACTAAAATAACATTACCTTTCAAAGGATCCTAATGCTAGGAATATGGTTATTTATTTTCAACAATGTGAATGTCTCAGTTGAGCTTTATTTATTTGTATTCGGTACATTTCACTGTGGATTCTTTGGTAAATCAATCGCATTTCGGTGCAAACAGACTTTTACGATATGGACTCGACAGTAATGCGACAACATGTGAGTAACTGTGTTAATTCTAATGCCTGATCTGATATTAATGATTCATGTACAGTCAGATGATCTTTGTCTGTGTGTCAGTAAATCAAACCAGTGACTAAACGCTCAACTTCACCTTGTTTCTCTTAGTAGGATGAAAATAATCTGTTATTTAAACGGTGATTAGATTATATAAAGAACGCTTCCTTTACAATCACTGGAGCTGTCAATCAAACAGCACAAGTTTATCAGTGACTGAGTTCTGAACTCGCGCCAAAACTCCCGTTTTATTCAACGAATCTCTTAGTTACATTGCATTTACACTGCTAGTTACAATGAAAGCATTCGTTAGTGTGCAGAAATCGAGTTGCAATGACGAGATCACTGCTTTCATGAGCTCAACAACATGTCTGTGATCGACTACAATGTTCATCACTGCAACCTTTCATGTCTCGATCTAAATGTAATGCTTTCCACTATTAATTAACCTTGAGAGCTATAATAGTAAAAATGTGCTAAAAGTTTTCAAGAGAGTAACACTTAGCTATTTCAAATGGAAAGATGTCAGCCAATCACAGCAGTGGGCGTTTACACTGAAGTCTCACAGCAGACACGCCCCTTAAAACAGAGCGTTCAAATCAGAGGGCTAAAATCAGGGTAGGAAAAATTACAGCAAATTTTCATTTTTGGGTGAACTATCATTTTAAGACTTTTAGACGGGCCCAGTTGGAGAATATTTGGGGTTTTGGTTTTGGGAGAAAATCTGTGGAATTTATTCTGCAGATTTCTTAGTCCAGCAGACTAATTGGGTTTTTAATGTATATTAGCAATAACATGTTGCATATAATATTCACGGCTGTGACGTGAACTAAAGGTTGTTACATATCTAGCCAAATTCCAATAACAAATACATCAGTTCAGGAAGTTAAATGTGCTCGTCAAGCTTTTTATTGGGTCCTTGAACAGCAGGAGTGGTTTAAAAGAAAACTAACAGCAGACAACTATTTAATCTCACACACAATCATACAAATATCTGTCCAGAGTCACATTCACGCCATTTCCACCTTAAATCTGATAGATTAGACACGTTTTTTTTCCCCCCTGCTATGCAGATCAAGGCTTGGGCACTCGGCGATGACAGATACTAATGTCTAAATCAGCGTCCCAGACCAGACTGGGCTGTTGCTCGTGTTCTCCGTTGAAATGTCACCTGTTCCCATCCACCGATTTGCATAATGCAAAGTTTCTCACTCGTAAAATACAGATTAAGAGGGGAGATGGGGAGCCATTCGTAACAGCGAGAGTCATTTCATAGCACTGGCTCCTCTGGTGATTAACTCACTCAGCACCATGGCCGCCGCCACTGAAATGTTAACGCTACAGTATTAATTACATGCCTACAAACTGCTCAGCCACACCGTAATGACCTCTGAGCACGTCAGCGCGTGAGTGCATGTGTTATAATCAAGGTGTGAAATCACAGAGCGCCGGTTAGATGTACCTGCTGAGCCACATTCACCAGCGTCAAAGGATTTTACTATACGAGCCAAAACTACACGTCAGGATCATCGACACAGACACAGCGGTTTTCAGCCCTTTATGGAGATGGATTAGGGACCTTTGGTACATAGTTTATAGAAGTGAGTTTTGCATTTTGAATGTGGCCTGTAATAACATGTACATTACATACTTTATTATGATGCAAAGCCATTAAAATAACCATTAATGATTTACAGAGTCACTGATAAAAGTTTGTCGTAGAAACAAATTTTACTCAGAAATTGCTAGTAAATTTTACAAACAATTACAATAAAATGGCAAGTAACACATTGAATTAAATGTGAAATTTTTGTAAAACATACTCTAATAATCTTTTTTTGGTCACACTCCAAATCTCGCTATTAACTACGACTTTTACCTCAGTAAACTCCTAATTAGTGCTTATTAATAGTTAGTAAGGTTAAGTTTATGTATTGGGTAGGATTATGGGATGTAGAATATGATCATGCAGAATAAGGCATTAATATGTGCTTTATAAGTACTAATAAACAGCCAATATCCCGTACATTGGGAGGGACACTGGAACATTTAGCTGAACTTTAGCTTAATGTAATATTGTTTTTATGTAACATATATTTTCAGTTTTTATAAAAATAATTTGGGATCAAACAATAATTGGCAGTACCTCTTTGTTAAAGACCCCTGTAGTAAAGTGCTCACTTATTACCACCTATTTGAACAGGAAAACAGGAAATTAAACATCAATTTTGCAAAGTAAACATAATAAACATGAAAAAAATCTAATAATAATATTAATAATGAGAAGAAATAAAGACTAAAAACTTTGATGCAGAACATCAGTTGGTATTGTTTTTGATTATTAATTCTGTATGTATAAATTCAAATGCACTGAAAATTTACTTAATTTTTCTTTTGCAAGTTTTTGCACAGGTTTTTTAAGTAAATTTCACATATGGAATTAAGTAAAATCTACTTAACTAAGTTAAGTAAAATTAACAAAGAAAATAAGTAACTTTAACTTGGCCCATTTAAAGTTTATTAAGTAATTTCTACTTAGTTGAAGTTTACTTTGCAATACTTTGTTTCAAGTACGTTTTACTCAAACAATATAATGCTGAATTAAGTCATGCAGACCTCAATACTTGGTGCACAATACACTGTAAAAAGTAACGCTCTATCTACTCAATAAAATTGTGGCAACAGATTACAAGTAATATTATTAATTAAATGTGTAAAATTAGCAAACACCATTACAAAAACCACAAACTGACATAAAAAGCAAAGAGTCAAACTGCCTAACTAAATGAAACACTGATCACCATAACGATGACCAAACATTTTCAATAAAATCAACATAAACATCTAAACCTCTGTTAATTCTTGTGTTTCTCTTTCCTTCAGTGATTCTGCTTGTTATCATCAGGTGTCTTCAATGTTGGCAATAAAAAATAAAGAGTTCTTAATTCATCTTTGACGTCTGTCTGTTATTCAGATATTGTTGTTTAAATTTTACTTAAATTTTTAAATGGTTGACATTTAAGGAATTCGTTTGATTAATTCTAACTCAATTCTATTTGTTGAATTAATAAAATTGCTTGTAATTTGTTGCCAAAATTTTATGGAGTAGATATAGCGTATTACTTTTTACAGTGTAACAGTAACATTCGTTGAGTAGTCATTTTGAGTAGAAAACGAACTCCAGATGTCACAAAACAACAACAAAAGCAATGATAAAACAGTGTAAATACAGCATGCAACCTTATTAATTATTCATGCCCCAGTGCATGATGGGAACACCAGTATCAGAAAGTTTACTTAATTTTATAACATTGATATTTACAAGCTTAAATTGAGTACTACTATAGAACTGACTTACCTGAACTAACTTATTCAGGTAGAAATTACATTCATTTTTTTTCTGTAGTATTTACTTCACCACAGAATCATTTTTATCAGTGTTGGTGATTTAACTGACACGGTCACGCATTAAATTTTAAAATGTTTGAGTGGCGTCGTCCCAGCGGTGTCGTGGTGGGACCTCACTTGTCTTCTTGACAGCCGAACAATCAACTCCATCTTTGGGCCTCTAAATACTGAATCCACAGCATCGCTTTGTGCTTGATAGTGGCCTACTGTGAACGCTTTCTCCTCAATTTGTAAGCAGGTTGCTAGAGCGGGAGAGAATTGACTCAACGCAGCTAACTCTTAGCATGAGGTGACACCTGACCGAGGACTTCTGAAACACTAGCCTTATTAAGGCGCGCGGGACACCTTTCATCCCCGGCACTGCATGCAAGGATTGCTGCTGCCGTGCCGATAACGCTGGGTGGCTGATAAAGTCCACGAGTAATGGCTTTTTACTAATGAGAAAAGTGCCGCTGATTATGACGAATAGCCTTGGACCAACAGGCTAAGCTGCTACACAAGCCTCCAATTGTTAGCTGCACAGGTTTTGCATTTCATTATGTACAGCCCCACTTATGTGCAAACCTGCTCGCACACGCTAAATACAGTTTACCCAGTATTTTACTTCAAACTTACCTTGGCATTTACACAATTTGATAGCTGCATCATTAAATTGTGCATGACAGAATATTTAAAATACTGTTATGATCAGATATATTTATTCTTTAACTTGGAATGGATGGTTTGGTTATGAATCAAAACATCAAGACAGTGATGCAAAGATGAATATGGTGTTATCTGGTATCGGTTTGCTGATCTGTTTTATTTTTTGATTAGACAGAACAATAAAATGCTAAATATATGTTGATTTAATACTGTTATGATCACAAAAATTCTGTAATATCAGAAAGAACTCAGTTTGAAGCTTGTATGTTTTAATATCTACTCACTTGGTATTTGCACTACTTACCTAGTTTACCATGAAATAATTAATGAGTTCTTTAAAATTTGTGATAAATCAATTAATCAAACAAAGCCATGCATCAATTAATCATTTGGTTGTGTCACAGTTAATTTTGCAGCATAAATCATATATGCATATTTATACATTTTTGGCTGTTCGATTCTAAACTCTGAAAATAAAATTAATTAAAACCTTAAAGTGAAAATTGATGAATCTAATGAAGTCAATGTTTTAATATAAAAAGCAAGTTTCATTATATTCATCCTAAAAAATTTTTTTTTCCTTTTTAAAATGTATAGTCACTAAATGTGTATGAGGCATTTAAACAAACTCATATGTATGTACAAATCCTAAAAAATCTAAAAAATTCTGGGTTAAAAACAACCCAAGTTGGGTTGAAAATGGACAAACCCAGCGGTTGCCTAACCTGCTGGGTAGTTTTATTTAACTCAACTATTGATTAAAAATTACTGTATTGCTCGCTTAAAATGAACCCAAAATGTTTAATAAATGAACATTTATTAATAAGTTTAATGAATAATAATGAAACAATAAACATTTATTGAATTGCTTATTAATAAATGTTCACCTTTTGATTATTATTGTTGCCTCTAGTAATTATGTGTCTGATTTTTAATTTCCAACCTATTTTAAGCCAGACATATGGTCATTTTTAAACAATAGTTGAGTTAAATAAAACCTAACCCAAACATTTAACCCAACCGCTGGGTTAAAACAACCCAATCACTGGGTTTGTCCATTTTCAACTCAACTTGGGTTGTTTTTAGATTGTGCATACGGCACAAATATCATTAACAAATATTAATGGCTTTGAGGATCCTTAAGCGGTGTCATAACATATAGCTTGATAGCTTGAAAATGCTCTTTTTGCAAACAACATCGTACTGGATTTTCCTCTCGATTTGCGCATATTTCTTAGTTCATGTGATAATAATAGGCTATAATATGACCCGGCGTCCATGTTGGCCCGTATAGAGCAGCACCTCTTAGATTGAGTGTTTGTCTGAGCTGCTGGAGGGCCGGGGTTAAACAACTGCTCCGTACACTGAGCTTCAAGAAAACACTCTAACGGCGGTTAAGCAAAGCATACATTATGTGTGCGCTTGTCACTGTCATCACAGGCCTGTGCTTTGGGGAGTGTGTGAAACGGCAGGGTCAGAGGAGAGGGCAGAGCTCATAAACGGCCCTGAAAGGAGCCAAATAATGGGATCCCTGATGTGGAACGACCATTGAAAAGCTTGCTTATGTAAATAAGACCGAGATGTTGAAATCCATTATCAGGCTCATTTACATAATGGGGTGTGCAGGACGAGCCCCCGCCCCCCAACGCAGACCCCTCCTCGCACCCTCGACCCTAAAGAGAAGAACCGAGCACATATACGTCCCGGACAGACGCACGGCTCTATCATCGGTGTCATTGTGTCGAAGGTTTGGACTCGGCGTCCTCCTCTGATCTCCATATCACCCCTAACAGGCCGACACCGTATTAGCCAATCATCTTTGATAGATGAAGCATGGAAATTAGTGGCAGACTTAAAGTGATAACCACAAGCAGAGCTAACATCCCATTATGGCAGACTTAATTGATGAGCTCATTAGGATCATTATTAGAGAAATTGATTTCAAATAGGCACTTAAATCCTGCCTGCTAAAAAGGTGGAGGAGAAACGCTCCACAATGCTCTCTGAATCCCGAAAATACATAATGGAGCAAATAATTTAATCGGCTTTCTTTAATTAATAATTTGAGATGGCGTAATATGATCGCGTAAGCCGTTAAAACATTTATGTATGGAATCGAGCCTCTTGGCAACATTAATGACTGCTCATTGTGCGTGCGCCTGTAATTTATTAATTAACCGTAATCTTAGGCATTCAATTACTCGTGTGCAATGGGGAATTTAGAGGTGTACAAAGTACTTCTTGATTGGAGATTTCTCCTTACATAAATGTTTAAATCTATTTTTAGACAATGTCTTTTGGAAATTCTCTGCTCAGGATTCCTGATGTCACACAGGTTCATTGAAGGTAATTGAGGTTTTATTACACAGTTAAAGAGTGGACACTGTCCATAAACTGTTACTGAAGCAATTACCGTGGCTTTTAGATCTTCTTTTATTGTCTTAGTGGCCTGAATTTGTGATTTGGTCATATGATGTCATTCAAATCCATGAGTCTAGCATCAGGGTTTATTTAAACAGAATATTTTTTCGAAAATCATCCGAGCCTCTTCATTTTTGGGTCACACTTTGTGGTCAAAAGTGACCAAAGCCAGGAAAATCAATGTAATATATTTTTGTTCAATAATATTTTTTGATCATTATTCAGAATTTTGAGGGGGTTTTATGATACTATGCAATATTTATACAATTTTCATGAGATATTTGTTTTTTCAATAAATGCAATATTTCAGATTAAAATAGAGTGAATGCCTTTAACATATCCAAATCTTGTTTTTGTGTGTTCATATAGCTAATGCGACAAAAGTCACCAAGTGTCATCCCATTCCAATGAAGCAAAAAAAAAAAATTGTTCAATTCATTTCCTACAGTATGTCGGTCATTTTTGAACCAAGTTACCAAGTGTTACTTTTCATTTTTCGACCCTTTAATATCGTAATCATGTCTATGATTTTTGTGTGTGTTCACATAGCTAATGCGACAAAAGTCACCAAATGTCATCCCATTCTGATGAAGCAAAAAATTTAAAAAATTCAAAACACAAAATTTGTTGGTCAGTTCTGACCGAAGAACTTTGCTTCAGAAGCTTTGCTGTCTGCTGAATAAGACTAATCTCGATTCATTGAGTTTTCAGGCTCTCAAGGAGCATCAAACAAGCATACATGAATAATATGTAATATGAATAATATAATTCACAATATGATGTCTTTTTTGACATCAGTAAAAGGCAGAAACTCACTGAGACGTATCAAGAATATGCCACAATTATTTTCGGTGGTAACTGGCAATGTAATGCTGTCCGTATATATATGTAAAGAATGCAAAATATTACTTCAGAGCTGAAATATGACTGTTTTTCAGTGTTAAAATACTTACAAAACTGTATGTTTTTGATTCCCTGTTTCAGAAGTCTGTATTTTTGCAGTTATGTTTGTAGTGTAAAAATGACACACCGTCACATAATATCCACTGTTGATTGAACCCAAGTGCAGTTTATTATCCCATAATCATACAAAAATAAACAAAGACTTGACTTTGACAGCAGGTTGACAAAAGCAATACACGTCAGAGAAACATGAGGGTGTAAACACAAGGACTAAAGGGCGTTCATGCCATGTCGTAATTACGAGATTTCAACTTGTGAAAAGCGTTTACATCCTCGTAAAATTACAGCTTGTAAGCTGGGAAATCCTACTTGTACCACCTGACCGCTGAAGATTCATTTAGGCAGATTCATTTATCAATATTCATTTAAATATTGATAATTCCCAGTCGGAGGACGTGAGCAGCTCCGAGTAGAACGTCACATCAGTTATCACATGGCATCAACGCAGCATAATCACTAACAAGGAACATCTGAAAGCAATCAAACAATGGAAGCACATGACAAGAGAGGCAAGGGAATCACATGACAATAAGAAACTACAAAATAAAAGACATAAAAACGTGAAACAAAACCATAACAGATGTGACACTTTACCTTTTAGTATCATTGAGAGATATAGTTTTATAAATAGTTTTTATTTTTTATAGTTACAATTTTAGTAATTTTGTTGTTTTTATTAGTTTCTATTATTGATTTTTATTTTAGTTCTAGTTATTTAGTACATCAAGTTAAACAATTAAAATGAGACGTAAAATAAAATAAGTTAAAATTAAAAAAATATAGTAACAAAAGTTTTTTTATTTTTTTATGGTTTTAGTTAACTATTCTTTGAGGTAAAAGTAACATATTCTGCCGTCATGTGTTGTGTGTTCAAGTGACTTTTATTATGGACAAAACGTTTAAGAGAGTTATGGGGAAGATATATATTTTCCCACTGACTTGATGACATTAAACACCAACACCCTCTTGTGTCTTTAAGTTATGCGTACTATTGTAAATCATTTTAAAACCATCCAAATTTCGTGTTCACCCCTGAAAGAGCGTTTGGCTGATAGCGCTTGATCCTCAGACACATTTTCCTGGATGTTCAAAGGGAATTTCGAGTTTTCCTTAACTGGCACTTGCCTTGGAGAATGAAGGACAATACAAAACCCTCCATTGAGGGGAATAATACAGGCTGTTTGCCACTAGTGGGACACGGACCATTATCAAGGCTTCAGCTCTATTCAGCGAGAGACGTTAAAGCTCGTGTGGCTGTTCTCTAAGCCACAGGAAGTCCATCCTCAACTGTCCCCGCACTTGATTCAATATGTTTAAATTGGTTCCCCGGCACATTGATATTTCAGCTATCCATATTGTGCTGCGAGTAAGGATTACACGTTTAGAGGGAACAGATCGTTTGCTGGCATAAAGGTGGTCTTAGCGCGGTGAAGCCCTTATCAGCTGCGCAAAGACTCTCATGCATTCACAACGCTAAAATCCCATTTAATTGAATTTCTTTTTAGACACACAAGCTTAGAGTTTTTTGGCATTCAATTTTACTTGGCCTTTCGGGATGCTTAAATTCTTCCCGTCATAAAAGCCCATGTCAGAAAAGGAACTTGCAAATACTTTATTTATCAAATTGGCTTTTTTACACAGTCCGTGTCAGTTATTATATCATTTCAATGAATACTTTTTTGGAGAAGGGGTTATCAGCAAATATATATACTTCTTTCAAGGACTGATTTAGTGTGTTTAAAAAACTTGCCGGTGGGAGGCTATTCGGGGAGATGTTACCATGCCGACAGGCAACACATCAGGAACGAGCACTATAAGCGATGCTATCTCTGCGCTCTGATGTATTTAATGCATTGGCGTGTGGACAAGCCTGCGCTGAATGTATGGCTCTTACAGATGTAGAGCGGGTCACAACATGCTGCAGATTGTGTCAGCCAAAGCTGTTTATTAAGCCCGGCGACACTATTCATAATCTATATCTCTCCTTCACACGCTTTGGGGGAGGAATATCATATTTTTCGGCCTATAAAATGATAATGATAAAGAACGATCGGAAGTGGTGGTCCGGCCACTGGCCTACATGTGAAATAGGCTGCACTTAAGCATCAGGATGTGATTTCTCATGCCGTAAAGGGTCAGAACTATAAACTATAATCATTCATGTATCACACCCTTTAAAGCTGCAGTGTATGATTTCTGTGCCCCTAGTGGTTCCAATATAATATAATGATTGTTTTCAAACATGTTTTCCCAAACACTCCCTCTTTGGCCTGTTACACGAAGCTAGTTGAACAAACTCTGAGTTTCAGAGTACATTTAGAGTCGATGAAACCAAAAAAATCACATTCAGTGGGTTCATGACACTCGCTGTAAATGTTCTGTTAAATCAGGGTTTGATCCAGAGTTTATAGGTTAGCCTGAAAGTGTGACATAATTCACTTTTCAGCTAAAGATGAAAAATATCTTGAATTGAAATGCAGGAAAAAAACACGGTTTGAGAAAGAAAATATCAATGCAAGTGAATCAACTGATTTAAATAGTTTCATGCAAGTTTAGCAGTTTTAAAAGCTTTATATATTCTAAATCTTTATATTTACTGTATATGCAATTTAAATGATACATATTTAATTTATAATGCCCCTTTTCTCAAGATGTAATATAAGTCTCTGGTGTCCCCTGTGAAGTTTCAGCTCAAAATACCCCACAGATCATTTATTATAGCTTGTCAAATTTGCCCCTACTGTATTTGGGTGTGAGCAAAAACACGCCGTTTTTGTGTGTGTCCCTTTAAATGCAAATGAGCTGCTGCTCCCGCCCCCTTTCCAGAAGAGGGCGGAGCTTTAACAGCTCGTGCTTCGGTCGCTCAACAACAACAAAGCTGGAGAATCTCACGCAGCCAAAATGAGGATTGTCAGTAACGGTGTTCAGCCTTACATTGTTCAAACCGGAGTCGACACTGATGGAGAGACTAAGCAATTATAATATTATAATAAGATCCCCTTCCTACATCGCACATGCAAAATCTGAGTAGCTCGTTTTTTCACTTGCTTGCAGATAAAGGCTTGCCAAAACAAAGTTACTAGGTTTTCCTTTTTCACGTTTTCTGGGTGAAGATACACCGATTATAGATTAAATGTCAAAATATAATTGCTTGTGTGTAATGCATTAAGGATGTAATTCATATAAAATAAATATAATAAATAATTATAAATAATTTTTGTTTTTAAAATGCATTTACTGTGAACTGCTTTTATGTGGAGCAAGAAATAAAGGGGGTGTGGCTTTATTGCATCAGATGCCTTGCTCACAGCTGATTGGACCAGTTTTGGTTTCCATCTAATCAATCCATTTAATTGAATGTGTGTCACTCTTTTTAAGATGTCAAAATACAAATAGGCTACTTATAAGTCTCAGCATATTACAGTGAGATGGGTTAGAATAAATGATTTAACATACAAATTGCATCACCTTCATGTGTTTTTAAAATTGAGAGAAAACAGTTTTACGTTGATTATCAAATGCAACAAAAGCTCAGACACGTGTGTGTCCCTCAGTAAGTTTGTCTGTGCTTGTGTTGACGTGTCTCCTCCCTCCGTTCTGAAAGTATTTGTCTTGCTGAGTGACTCGCTCTTTAATGAAACCCTTGACTGCTTTAGTGTGCAGTGTGATTTAAGCGCTGTATATGAGGCTATGATTCAAAAACTTGGATCTGCATCAGCACTGCGTGTTATCTGGGGCTCTTCATGCACAGTTGCCCAAATGACACTTTAATGGCCCACTGTAAGGGCTACTTATTTTGTATCTGTATCCAGTGGCTAATGATGATAAGGTGGGGGATTGTGGGAAGGTTTGCGGGCAGGCAGACGCTATGTCTTCAATGGTCCCTGGGTTTACAATTTCATGTTAAAGGTTTTCTCATTTTACCTCATTACGCACATTTGCCGTAGTGTTTTTGCATAACTATGCACACTCAATCTCTTTTTGCACGCTGAAGGACAGGGAGGGTCAATGGATGCGTGTCGGATGCAAGTCCCGAAATAAAAGCGTGCAATTATACTAAAACCTCAAACCCATCCATAATAAAAATAAAAATAATACAATTTTTAGTTTAGTTAGCAAAGAAATTCATACATAATCTGCAAAACGATACAAAGCACAAGCCTTGAAATAAACGTAAATGAAGTCAAGTTTGTCCAAACTTTTCACTGGTATATTGTAATTTACATAATGACTATGTCTGAAGTCGCTTTTGCTGAACTTTCTTTTATTTTTGAACTTTTTACTCATCCCAAAATAAAATAAAAAAGACTTTAAGGAATTATATTGTGCTTAAAGAAAATGAATCCTTTTTTTTCCAGACCATTAACATTTCTTGCTTTATTTGCAATTTTAGTGTTTCGATTGATTTACATTTTCATGACACTTTACTCCCATTTTTTATTACTGTATTGGGAAAATATCTAATTCTCATTACTTCAATGCATTAAATAATAAATAGTAAAGTATTTGGTTTTGGTAGTATTTGTTTTACTGTCTTTAATACGTCTTTGTACTCGAGAATGGTCTGGAGACCATTTTTTGAAGGTGTTGGTCTCAGTCTCAGACTTGGGATTTTATCTCAAGACCGGTCAAAACCACAACTTCTGTTGTGCCGGGTCAGAAATTAATGGGGGATTGTGTCCAAAAATGTCACCAAAATTAATACAAATGCCCACAAAATTCAAGATATGATTGCAAAATAGTTTTTTTTAAATTTTATATGATAGCATATGATATAATTAAGCAATATCGCAAGAGAGCTGTTTTCACAAATACGAGCATGAGTACGAACGTCATTTTGATTTTATACAAAAGTTCAATAAACTAATGTTATTTTTAAAACATTAATCTCATCAATATTAATGCAGTTGTAATTGGACTGATGCAGATGCAGCTTGTGTGCGAAGATGAATTTCATTTGTTTGGTGCCTTTGATTATTCTGATTAAATATAAGACATTTCTGTAGTAGATGCAGATCTTTTAGATGAATTTGAGGAATTCTGGTCTGGTCTTGACTCGGGCTGTGTCCTAAATCGCCCCGTATACCCACTATTTGAGTGGACGGCCATTTGTAGTGGTGTCCGAAACCATAGTGGATGTTATTGAGTGCACTCATTCAATCCCACAACACTGTAAAAAATCAAAAGTTGAGAAAGCTTAAAAGTTTACGGCAACCAGCTTCGGGAGATTTTTGAGTTTTCTCAACTTGTTGTTGTACAACAAGGTAAATTTACAACAAGTTGAGAAAACTCAAAAATCTCCTCCAGCTGGTTGCCATAAACTTTTAAGTTTTCTCAACTTTTGATTTTTTACAGTGAATGCACCGCAATAAGGAGTGTACAACTGATGTACGCTCAACTGCTAGAGAATACCCACTGAATGAAGTCCCGTGTCTGACCATAAGATGGCGTCCGTAGCTGAATCATTTTCCAAACCGCTGGTCCAATGTGGGTACAGCATAATGTCATACAGGTATAAATTCCTTTTATTTGATTCTTAAATTGTTTAAATAAGGTTTATACATAGTTTCCATGACAGAGTTCAAGATAAATCTTTTCATTACTACTAGAGCTGCCAGTTTGCTAAGTTTCAAATGATTATTAAACAGCAAGCACAAACTATTCACTTACTCGTTTTCCTTCATTCCGTCAGGTGAACTATATTAGTGGACTAATGTAGGGAATAGTGAATGAGGGTATAGGGGGCGATTTCGAACACAGCCTTGGTCTTGGTTTAGGTGGATACATCTATGTATAACATTCATAAGAATCGTTATTGAGAATAATGAGAATTTCAAATGTGGTTAATTGTCATTTAAAATAATATCACAAAAAATGCAAACAAAAGTCAATAGGCTTTATTTTCTTTTAATTTATGTTGAAGTGTTACACAGAAATGTTTTCTTTCATGATTTGTTAAACCACAAATATCCAACGGTTAATGGTTTAAGGTGGCAGTTGTTTCAGCTTGTGTTCTCTGTGGCACAAGCAGCTTAAGTCAAGGACGAGAGCATCTTTAGCGCAATTTTACATGCTTTTCCGATGTCATGCCCGAATCACACAACTCAATGTGAGCTCATGCGTTCAGTTCTCCCATTGAGCCGGCCGGGTGACATTCACACCACCCAGATCTTCTGTTCAGCCTCAGGTCACTGCGTGGCTGAACTGACCACATGCGGCACACATGGAGGCCAAGTGGCCATTTCATCAGAGCTTAATGCAGTCGCTCACCTCTGGAGAGTCAAGCCCCAAAGTCTATGAATTATTACAATCCCAGTCAATCTTGGCATGCTGGCAGAGGGCCCTGGAGTGTGAAGGCTTTTGTCTGCTGTTTAAGTTACCATGGAAGATGAAATAGTTACAGCGCCACCGTGTCCTGGCCCGGCGCTCCCTTATCGGCCTCCGCGTGTATCTTCTATCTGTGGAGAATGTTTTCTCTTTTTACTCGCTATCAACATTGTATAAATGGAAAAAAGGAATCTCATTTCTCTTACTTTGGCAAGGCTTTTCTCAGCATTATCGAGGAGGTGCCACGAGCAGGTGGCACTGAGCCATAAGCACAACACGAGAGCGCTGAAGCTTTGTCAGTGTCTGACACCGGCTGGGAAAAAATCAACAAAACGGGATGTACAATGATCAGAGCATGTTTTGCTTTAGGCGAGTACGCAGACGCAAATGTTTGCATGCATTGCAAAATACTGGCGAAAACTGCAGTGAAATTCACTTGCATTTTCTGTCTCCCACGTTCGCATACGTATGAATAGAAATCAATGGAAGGAAAGTGACTAGCAGAGACCTTTAGTCTCTGTGCATTAGATTCTCATCAGCTACAACAACCAGCCTGTACCACGTGTAAGTTTGCTAATACACGCATATGAATTCACGTTGTATGCGTGTAAAAAGATACACATTCTTACACGCACAAACACACATAGATAATTTCTATTTTTTCATCTTCGCACTGATATTTTTCATGTAGAATAATCTCAAATTGGATCTGCACTGTGAATTTTTTTTAATTATCTGTGAAGCCTGGTCCTTTTGAGCAAAATAATTCTGGAGTTATGAAGCAGAAATCATGACCCTCATAGCTGAAGAGGTTCCATATCTCTGTGTGGTTTTAATGTTATCTCTTTCTGTAAGTGCTCGACGCTTCCTGATCTTCAGCCAGAGTGTAAAGAAAGTTTGCTATTAATCTACTGTCCGCAGCACTGTTCGCATGCACTCGTCATGGCAGATGAAGCCATGACAGTGAGCCACATTGCAGATGTAGTTTATTATTAATTAGGTAGAAGCAATTTCTACTATGTGCAAATAACATTAGATGCTATTTAATGTAAATTTTCTTAAGTGTAAATAGTGTTACTTAGATGTTATTTATACAACCTGAATTCCGGAAATGTTGGAACGTTTTTTAAATTTGAATAAAATGAAAACTAAAAGACTTTCAAATCACATGAGCCAATATTTTATTCACAATAGAACATAGATAACATAACAAATTTTACACTTTTATCCACTAAATGAGCTCATTTCAAATTTGATGCCTGCTACAGGTCTCAAAAAAGTTGGGACGGGGGCAACAAATGGCTGAAAAAGCAAGACATTTTGAAAAGATTCAGCTGGGAGAACATCTAGCAACTAATTAAGTTAATTGATATCAGGTCTGTCACATGATTAGCTATAAAAGGGATGTCTTAGAGAGGCAGAGTCTCTCAGAAGTAAAGATGGGCAGAGCTGTGAAAGAGTGCGAAAAAAGATTGTGGAATACTTTAAAAACAATGCTCCTCAACGTCAAATTGCAAAGGCTTTGCAAATCTCATCATCTGCAGTGCATAACATCATCAACAGAGAAATTTCTGCGCGTGAGGGACAAGGCCGAAGACCTTTATTGGATGCCCGTGGTCTTCAGACGACACTGCATCACTAAATGGGCCCAGGAATACTTCCAGAAACCACTGTCGGTAAACACAATCCGCCGTGCCATCTGCAGATGCCAACTAAAGCTCTATCATGCAAAAAGGAAGCCATATGTGAACATGGTCCAGAAGCGCCGTCGTGTCCTGTGGGCCAAGGCTCATTTAAAATGGACTGTTTCAAAGTGGGTCAGACGAGTCCAAATTTGACATTCTTGTTGGAAATCACGGACGCCGTGTCCTCCGGGCTAAAGAGGAGGGAGACCTTCCAGCGTGTTATCAGCGTTCAGTTCAAAAGCCAGCATCTCTGATGGTATGGGGGTGCATAAGTGCATACGGTATGGGCAGCTTGCATGTTTTGGAAGGCACTATGAATGCTGAAAGGTATATAAAGGTTTTAGAGCAACATATGCTCCCCTCCAGACGACGTCTATTTCAGGGAAGGCCTTGTGTATTTCAGCAGGACAATGCAAAACCACATACTGCAGCTATTACAACAGCATGGCTTCGTCGTAGAAGAGTCCGGGTGCTGAATTGGCCTGCCTGCAGTCCAGATCTTCCACCTATAGAGAAAAATACGTCAAAGACAACCATGAACTCTTCAGCAGCTGGAAACCTATATCAGGCAACAATGGGAACAAATTTCAACACCAAAACTCCATAACCTCGATGCCCAGACGTCTTCAAACTGTTTTGAAAAGAAGAGGAGATGCTACACCATGGTAAACATGCCCCCGTCCCAACTATTTTGAGACCTGTAGCAGGCATCAAATTTGAAATGAGCTCATTTTGTGCATAAAATTGTAAAATTTCTCAGTTTAAACATTTGTTATGTTATTTATGTTCTATTGTGAATAAAATATTGGCTCATGTGATTTGAAAGTTTATTAGTGATCATTTTATTCAAATTTAAAAAACGTCCCAACATTTCTGGAATTTGGGTTGTACTTAGTATAAATAGTGGCAGATACTGTTTGGATCAGGGATTGGGAAAAGGCGGATTCAAACTCAGTTCTGTCTTGTCAAAAGATATATTGACTATTCTTAAAGGGGTACTTCACTGCTGGCTTTCAATAAAACTCAGCTGCCTATGCAGTAGAAAGGCAAAAAAAGTTTTCCTTTAGTAGGCTACTGTTGTAGGATGAGTACTTTTCTATATCCCATGTAAAAACCCCGTGGATTGCTAGTGAGAACGGCATTATTGCGTGCGGTGCAAAAGTGAATCCTGCCTGCTGGTGTAATATTCACGTAGCAGGAGCAGATCTGCCAGAGGGCACTATTCTCCAGCAGGTTTAGTGCTTTCATAAAAAGAGCAAAGGTTCGGAATTGATTCATTGATCAACTGTTTTAAGAGCACTTAGATAAAAATCCACACACCGTCAGATAAATGCAGCATCAGTAGAAGAAGACTTAGACTTCGCAATTACACCTGAACTGTTAAGGGAAATGTTTAGTATCCCACCCAATACATGAAAAGTCAAATCTAGATCAGCCATTTAGGCCCATTTTGTTTCTTTAAATCTTTGAGTGTCTGTCCAACTTCAACACAAACATAAGACACAGACACCGCATGATCAGAGCATAACAAATTTAGATCTTTTTCATTTTCTGTAGCAAATGTGAACAGTATTTTCCTGTGGAAAACTCTCATCTAGATGCCAAGGTGTTCTGGGAGGTTGCAGTGGCATCGCTATGTGGTTATCAAGGTGTTGTGAGTTTGTCTAACATGCTACTATATAATACAGTTGCTAATGTGTTGTAGGTGATGCTTAATAAGTTCACTTTAATCACTGCTTCTCTTTAACATAGCAACAAAACAAGTGTGTAAAAAAATTACAATGTAAAATCAATACCATCACACAAGTGTCGCTTATCAGAAAGACCTTCACCTTACGGCTCTTTGTGCAGGTGTTGTCCTAGTCCTAGTCCAATTTTTGCCTTAAATATTGGAGACCTCTGCCATTAATAGCTCATTTAGCATATTTGTCTCACTGTTTTTCATGTTTAATAAAGTAAAGCTGTATTCAATCTATTGTAGTGGTATATAAATTACGTGATATGACATGACTGAGCTGGTGCAAACATCCACATCGCTATGATCAGATGCTTTCTGAACTGCTGTTTTCTCACCGCTGTCATTTTTGTTGTGCGTTTATTTTGTTATTGAGAGAAAATAGCATTTAGTTATCTAAACGCCGTTCTTAGGTGTCAGGATGTTTGCTAACAGTATATTGCTGCTCAAGTATTTTAAACTTCTTTCTACCCCAACTTCGCTGTTTGTATATCGGGGCCTTAAATGATGACAGAATATGTTTTGGGTGGTTCTATCCCTTAAATCAGTGGTTTTTAATCCTGGTCCTGGAGGAACCCCCAACAGTACACATTTTGAATGTCTCTCTAATTAAACACACCTGATTCAAGACCTGAAATGTTTGTCAGATTAGAGAGACATTCAAAATGTGTACTGTTGGGGGTTACTCCAGGACCAGGGTTGTGAACCACTGCCTTAAATTGTTCGATTGGAATTGCAGGTTTTCCGTTTCCTAGCCTAAAGGTCTAACTGACTCTGCGCTTTGATAGAAATGTTAAAATGAGCTATGAGCAGAATCCCGCACTTTCAAGCGGGCCTTTCGGCCTATCACATCTTCAAATGATCCGTGATATCTGCAGCTTTATGCCTGCTGTGTACCTTGCCTTCTTATCTCCATATAGGGTCTCGGTCAATAAGCAATTAGCATTTTATGACAAACTGCTCACCAACATCAGGGGAGGTTGGCAGGTTGCCATCGCAGATGATTTTTATAGAGAGGATTCGAGTCATGTCTGGGAGACAGAAGTCAATGTTTATTACCATGGCAATTACATACCCTCTAAATATCCATAAAAAATAATTTAACATGAGATAGGCAATTAGGCTGATGTTTACTCACTAACAAAAGAGGCTAAAGAATGAATGCTAAAAACACAACAGCATGTGTTTTACTGGAACTGTGTTCAGGCATTTCCTGTGTGGTTTGCATTGGCTAGTGCTTTAAACTAGGGCTGTCAGTTTAACATGTTCATTTATTATAAAATGTAATTAATCATGACCTCGACCCATACATAAGTCCCTAATAAGGAATTTTCCTACTGTCAGAACAATTCAAGTTTACAGTACCAACTTCATGTTTTTGCGAGCATGCAGTCAGCGCAGTCCCAGCTGCTACTACAAAACCACACTTACTCAGCACCAAATGAGTAAGGAGCACAAAAATAGCTGAACACAAGCAGAATGCAGGGGAAATCTACTCAAAACATGATGCTCATGGTAGAAAATGCTTAAGAACTTTCAGCAAAGATGACTGTGTGCCAGGGGCGTGCCGTCCGTATAAGCTGCGAATGCTCTGCATACCCAAGCCATTTGAGAGACAGTTTGTGGACTCTATAAATAATATTTTCACTATAAATGACTATAAATTCCCTTGTCATTTAAGGTGTAACATAAAGCTTATGTAACCAGTCCTACTCGACCCGCTCCATGCCAGCATCTCTGGCATGGGAGGTGGGCGCTAGAGCACCTCTTGAGGCCAGGGGAGTGAGGTTTACATGCACAGCTTTTACTAGCTTGCCTCCGTTACACTCACCCCCCTAAACCTCACTCCCATCCGGGTCACGGAACGAAATGTAACCGGTCCTACTCGACCCGCTCTGAGCAGGATTCGAACCGGCATCTCTGGCATGGGAGGGGGCGTGCTAACAAGGACGCTAAAAACCTCAATCTCTAGCGTGCCTCTTTAGATCAGGGGAGTGAGATTTACACACACAGCTCTTACTAGCTTGCCTCCGTTACACTCGCCCCCTAAACCTCACTCCCACCCAGGTCATGGCACCAAATGTAACCGGTCCTACTTGACCTGCTCCGAGTGGGATTCAAACCAGCATCTCTGGCATTAGAGGTGGGCGCGTTAACAATGATGCTAAGGACTGCAGCCTGTAGCCTCTCATCAGTCTCTAGCGTGCCTCTTAAGATCAGGGGAGTGAGGTTTACCTGCACAGCTCTTACTAGCTGGCCTCCGTTACACTCACCCCCCTAAACCTCACTCCCATCCGGGTCACGGCACCAAATGTAACTGGTCCTACTCGACCCCCTCCGAGTAGGATTCGAACCTGCATCTCTGGCATGGGAGGTGGGCACGCTTACAAGGATGCTAAAGACCACAGTCTCTAGTGTCAGTCGCTAGCGCACTTCTTGAGGCCAGGGGAGTGAGGTTTACGTGCAAAGCTCTTACTAGCTTGCCTCCGTTACACTCACCACCCCCAAACCTCACTCCCATCCGGGTCACGGCACCAAATGTAACCAGTCCTACTTGACCCGCTCCGAGCGGGATTCGAACCTGCATCTCTGGCATGGGAGGAGGCGCGCTAACAAGGACGCTAAAGACCACAGTCTCTAGCGTGCCTCCTAAGATCAGGGGAGTGAGGTTTACCTGCACAGCTCTTACTAGCTGGCGTCCGTTACACTCACCCCCCTAAACCTCACTCCCATCTGGGTCACGGCACCAAATGTAACTGGTCCTACTCGACCCCCTCCGAGTAGGATTCGAACCTGCATCTCTGGCATGGGAGGGGGCGCGCTAACAAGGACGCTAAAGACCACAGTCTCTAGCGTGCCTCCTAAGATCAGGGGAGTGAGGTTTACCTGCACAGCTCTTACTAGCTGGCCTCCGTTACACTCACCCCCCTAAACCTCACTCCCATCCGGGTCACGGCACCAAATGTAACTGGTCCTACTCGACCCCCTCCGAATAGGATTCGAACCTGCATCTCTGCATGGGAGGTGGGCATGCTTACAAGGATGCTAAAGACCAGTCTCTAGTGTCAGTTGCTAGCGCACTTCTTGAGGCCCGGGGAGTAAGGTTTACGTGCAAAGCTCTTACTAGCTTGCCTCCGTTACACTCACCCCCCAAACCTCACTCCCATCCGGGTCACGGCACCAAATGTAACCAGTCCTACTTGACCCGCTCCGAGCGGGATTTGAACCTGCATCTCTAGCATGGGAGGGGGCGTGCTAACAAGGACGCTAAAGACCACAGTCTCTAGCGTGCCTCCTAAGATCAGGAGAGTGAGGTTTACCTGCACAGCTCTTACTAGCTGGCCTCCGTTACACTCGCCCCCTAAACCTCACTCCCTTCCGGGTCACGGCACCAAATGTAACCAGTCTTACTCGACCCGCTTAGAGCGGGATTCGAACCTGCATCTCTGGCATGGGAGGGGGGCGCGCTAACAAGGACGCTAAAGACCACAGTCTCTAGTGTCACCTCTTGAGGCCAGGGGAGTAAGGTTTACATGCAAAGCTCTTACCAGCTTTCCTCTGTCCTACTCGACCTGCTCCGAGAGGGATTCAAACCAGCATCTCCAGCATTAGAGGTGGATGCACTAACAAGGATCAGTTGCTAGCGCGCCTCTTGAGGCCAGGGAAGTGAGGTTTACATGCACAGCTCTTACTAGCTGGCCTCTGTTACACTTACATGATAAATTGTTGGTAATACATCTGTAACTGTCTGTCAATTATTTATTTGCCAAATGACAGTCATTGTCTTCATATCTGCCAGTTACAGAGGGTTTCAGGCAAGCGGATCTGTAACAGCTTTGGCGTCTACGCTCTGTTATGTATCGTCATTATTGTTCTGCGTTCTCATTGGTTTGCTGGCATATGAGGGATTTCACTTGTATTTGTTACAAAACTGACTAAATCAAATGAAAAATAGTCGTAACTATTTTTTTTTTTTATTTTTTTTACAAAGAATGATATATGCATCAATTTGCATTATTAACTTATTTTTAAAGAATACTTATATTTTTATTTATTATACTTGCATGTATTATAATTAATTATATTTTACTTACATTTTATTCATAATTGGCTACTTACATATATTATATTATACTTGCTGTATTTATTATATTTTTGTTAGGCCCTATATATTATATTCTTAAATTTTATTTATAATACTTATATTTAATATATTATACTTATTTTTATTTTTTAATTTAAAAAATACTTCCGGAACCAACACACTCTAATAGGTAGTATCATTAAGGTACGTTTAAGCTGCAACAGCAGCACTCGAGCTGATATAAACAAAACCTGACAATCATGTTATCCAGCACGATTTTAACATAAACATAAAAAATTTATTTCCAGTTAAAAAAAAATAAATGTCAGACTTTCAGCATGGTCTCAGCGGACTCTCGGAGGCCACCGTACGCGATAAGGACGCAGTGGAAGTCAGCGGTTTTCCAAAAGCTCCACCGGCTCGGAGATTGCGAGCTACCTTATTTTCTCTCTCCTGGTCGCAGCTTCGAGACCGGCCCACCCAGCTGCTAAATAGCAGACTGACAGCAAAGGAATAATTCACAAGTGGAGCTAATCAAAGGTGAAAAGGGAGAATCAGTAAACGTCGTATCCTTTTGCCACTTTCATCAATCCGGCTAACTGAATTTGAGCTAAAGCTGAGCAAATTTTACGGGGAAGGAAATTAATATGTAACACATCTGAGGTCTGGCCGGAGCCGGCGGAATTGGAAAAGTCTGCATTATATCACAGGGGCAGATTATTGGAAAGACAATTGGGGCCGTCGGTGTAATCAGAAAACAGTGAGGTGTGTCTATCTTATGATGGCACTGTGACCTAGCGGGCTCATGGCCAAGGAAATTTTTTCTCCCTGTTTTTCGATTCAATCACTGGGGCCATCCGCCCTGCTGCGTGAATCTGTTGGCCCCCACACATGACAGTATCAATTCAATTACCCTGAAAATGGATACATATTCAGGGTCTAAGAGAGAGCCTGAGAGAGCGGAGGGAAGACAAAGAAATACACATTTACCCCCGTAATAAGTTTCATTTGGAGTCGGTTTGAAAACAATTCGCCTGTGCATTTGTCCCTGTCAGATCATATTATCCGCAAATGAAGTTTACAAAATATCAATTCAATTTCTATAACCGAAGCCTGTAGCAAAACACACAGGGCTCTGAATTGACCATATCATAACATCTGAGGGGCCCCTGGTGGCTTTCAAATATTTTCAGTCAGAGGCAATCAAAGCTAGAGCGGCTCATGCTAATCCGTTCAATTTCATCCTTTAAACCATCCCCTTTCCCCCATAAACACAGGGACGCTTGCCTCCCCGGACCAGGGGTTTGCTTCGTGATCTTCTTTTCTGTCGTTTTTGGGCTGCTTTATGCCCTTTTGATCTTCATTCATCTGCGCCCCTCTTTATTTAGCTTTGACCATGATATTTGACTGAATAACAGCATATCGAGCACAGGGAACGCTGACACCTTATATTAAGTAGCGGGTGGTGCAATCGTACACTTCAAAACAACGATGTGATTGACACAGACACAACTGCACGCTTATGCATTTGATAAAAGTATGCCAAGATTTCCACAAACCAGAAAGAAAGCAAATGCATGTACTATTGGTTCCATTTGTTAACGCTTGATTAACATGAACTGACCTATAAAGCATTTATTATTTCAGTTAATGTAACATTTTAAATAAGGGAACACATATTAACTATTATCTAAGAGTTTTCCCTCAATAAACTCCTAATTACTGCTTATTAATAGTTAGTAAGGTAGTTGTTAAGTTTAGGTATTGGGTAGGATTATGGGATGTAGAATATGGTCATACAGAATAAGGCATTATAAGTACTAATAAACAGCCAATATCCTAGTAATATGCATGCTAATAAGCAACTACGAATATATGTTCCCTAATCTAAGGTGTTACACCTAAGTTAATGTTTTTATTCAACATTTATTAATACATTATTAAAATCAGAAGTTGTATCTGTTGATATTATTTAATGGACATGAACTAACAATGAACAGTTTTATTTTTATTAACTATCATTATAACAAATAAATAAATCCTGTAACAAATGTATTGCTCATTATTAATGTTAGTTAATGCATTAGCTAATGGGACCTTATTATAAAATGTTTTCATTTAATTACACCAAGAAATTTTCCATAAACCAGAACACACAGTTAGCTGATGCATTATAAAATCAAATATTTTGTAATGTAACAAAAACATTTCTGCTGGGCAGAATTCATAGTTAAGGTCATTAAATGGGATTTAAGTGGTATTTGTGACTGATATGAGAGCATACGCTCTCCCCGGGCGGCATATTATTAGTCATTTGGAGAGTGATGGGCTACATTATCTTTCCATTACTTGTTTTTAGCGCTATACACACTCCCACTTTTCCAGGGAGGCGCTAATTTGCGAATTAAAGATGTGAAGTTTCCTTGATCCGTCTCAGTGGGAAACAGAGAGTGTTGCCGCCTCTTACCGATGTCAAAATGGGCTGCCGCGTTATGAAATTACTCACAGATGCAGCCTGTAATTGCAGCCGTCTCAGTCTCATGCTCCGTCAGTGCAAAAATGCCTATATGTGAGTGTCTTTAAAAATGCTGTTTAACAAATCAATTTGAAAACGCTTACCTTGTAAAACAGTGCGATTGTTCCAGTCACTCCTGATCAGGCAGTGCTGAGTGTTCATCTATTAGAGCTCTAACAAACAGGTTTACAGAGCAGCAGTGTGGAAATGTGTAATTGGAAAAATATCAAGAAGTCGACATGGATGTAACATTTTTATTGATTTTGGAACCTCTCTTTGCTTTCTGCCCAAGGCCTTGAGCTTTTATCATTAACAATCCTCTTCTGCTGCTTGTTCTTTTAAAATGCTTTTATCCAACTTTTACATTCGGTTTAGACAAAGAAATGCAAATAAATGAAAATATGATTGAATGCCTCTAATGATAGTTTCACCTTCTTCTGAAACCCCAGTGAGCTGTAATTTAAGGTAGTGTGTTGTACTTCCGACATTATGCTGCCAGTCTTTTGGAATAGCCTTGGTGTCAGGATCACACCTATGGAGTGCAGAACTCCTCCATTGCACAGGATAAGCTGATATATTGTGATGTTCCATGTTGTAGTCATGGCTGAAATCTTTGGACATATCTCTTGAATACTTCTGGCATTTCCGTCACTTGTTTTGACATTATCGTTGTGTGTCGTGTTAAGAGTGATGCAAAAGACAGTTTGAAATATGATTTGAGCAACCAGAAAGTCCAGATTGAGATGCATCTGTAAAAATCTGATTGGAATCGCATTTCCCTCCAAATGTGGTTTGAATCAGATTTCATGTGTTTTCTTGCTGTCCAGACTTTCAGAAACCCATCTGGATAAAATCTGCATATGCAAAAAATCTGATGTTTGCTGGCAGTCTGAACATGGCCTAAGATACCTTGTTTTGGACAAATTCAGGCAGCATCACATGTACTGTATACTTCACTGAGAATGTGATCCAACAGAAAATAATGACTGTTGATTTCATGTTGATACAGTACTGGAAAATATTGACAATAGATAGTTCAGTGTAATTAAAATGGACTATTTTGCCCAATATATGTGTACTATGCATTTTTATACTACACAGCAAAATCACCAGAGTTAAATCAACTCTGCACAGAGTACATATGGTCCCTCTCTAAATAGTGTTAAAGCAACACTGAAGCAGAGTTAATATTAATGAGATAATTAAGCGATTAATTAAGTGATGAATGAGCATTAGTGATGAACACCTGCTGTTAACAAGCAGAATCACTGAAGAAAAGATAATCATCCTCTACTGAGATCTTGAGAGATATAATGTATTATATCTTCAGTTGATTTCATCTAAGACTGTGGCTGAAGTCAGTTATAGTTCTTGTGTTTCTCTTTTCTTCAGTGATTCTGCTTGTTAACAGCAGGTGTTCATCACTAACGCTCAATCATCACTTAATTATCTCATTAACTTTAACTCTGGTTAAGTGTTACTTTAACACTATTTAGAGAGGGACCATATGTACTCCAAGCAGAGTTGATTTAACTTAAGTGATTTTGCTGTGTATTAACGTATCTCTACCTACATTTTTTAAAAACTCCATAAACGTATTTATACATACAGTTCACTGCAGTTTCCAAACACTAGAGGCAGTAAAACACCACTTTTATTCCTTTTCACACAAATTATGATTTCATTGATTAATAAGACTTATTTCTCCTTGGTTCCTTTCACCATAGTGCATGATTTGTAAACAAACACACTTTGTCATTTCATATGTAAACTTGCTCAGTAGCTCACCTGGTACAGTATTGCACCTGTGATGCGAATCATTCGGGTACGAGTCCCGTGAAACACATGCTATGATCAAGGACCTTAAAGACTTGAAAAAGCAGCTAAAATGGCATGGTTGCTTCAGCAAATGTTTTTATCTCACGTTTGCTTTTGTTAACACTATCAGTTAGGTTTAAAGTCGGGTTAAGCTTCGGTGGTACATTATTTTCAAACACAATAGAGTATTAACTTTTTATTCCATTTCTGAACTGCCACAATATGTATAATGTCCAACATAATAAAACATTCACTTTCATCTGTTTTGATGAAAATTGAACCTTTTAGCCCCACTCACTGGACATCTCACTTTGAAAGAGCCATGAAATGTGGAAGAAGCAACGTAATTTTGTGGAAATGTCATCAAAAGCATGTTTTTCTAATGAGCCTGGGTTGTTGTTTTTAATGTCAGCAACACGCTAATGTCAAAATGTAAGAGTTTTGCAGTTATTATGTATATTTGTAGGTCAACTCGTAACTTACATCACCCTGGTTCCCTCGACAAAAACATTGGCTTTTGGATTATTGCAGAAAGTAAGCTCTGTAAACTTTGTTCATCGTGATAATCTTCACTAATAAACATAACTTTTATGAATTTTGAAGCCTAAATACAAAAGCTAAACATATAAACAAACTACACCTCAGTTGCACGACTTTTAAGTCATCACTATTAAGCTTCAGTCAATTCTTTCAGTCTTTATTTAAAAAAAAAAAAATTTGAAAGTTTGAGGCACAATAGTTTGGAAGAGCGTGATTATAAACAGTTAGTAGATCAGTTTTCAGCATTCGGTGTGACGTTTAATGTCCCCGACAAACTCTGTAGTCCAGTTTAGACACTAAACGTGTTACAGAATAAACGTGAAAATATCTTGAGTTCACCACAGACCTTATTTCAGCCATTTAACCAAAAACCCATTCAAAAAACCCATTGACTTCAGAACAGTGTAACAGAAAATGCAACTCGTTTACGGGTTTTGGCCTATAAAAACATCATCGCTCAGTTGTGAGTCGTGTCTCTGGTACAGAGCGTTATTTGTGTGGCCTGCAGAGTTACTGCCTTTGTAGAGTGTATTAAAACCATCACTTATGAGGTTCCATAGGCTGCTGTCTTAGTGCTGTAGGCACTGAATTTGGAAAAGAGCCATTGTTTTTACTTGTTAAGTGATTTCAGCCAATGAAGATGTCTGGGATAAAGTACCAGTGGATGCATTTATTGCCTCTGACAAGTTGGCTTAACAACTAGCTAGTGATTATTGTTATTCTTATAATATTAGTGTATCCAAAAAGACAGGTATAGCATATCTGGCTGTGCTGTAAGACTTCCTGAATCACGGCCAAATAAGAGGAGGGTAAATTTGACCTGAGAAGCATTTGCATGTTAAGTGTGGTCAATCTGAATTGATCAGAACCAAATTAAATGCAGTGGGTTTCAATATTTTCCCTGTTCGCACATTAGCCTCTCACCAGCAACATATGGATGTATTGAATTCAGATTAGTAACCTAAGCATAGACTTAGACAAAGAGGAACTTATCTTTAATTAAAATCATGAAACGGGACCTTAAGTCCTATTCTGAAGGTTCTGTTGGGTTTGAGTAATTACAAGGCCAGGGGTTTATGTGTTTGATGCCTCATCCGGTTTGTGAGTCATGTGACTAGTGAGACGGGATAGTGATGCGTCATCAAAGTAGGAAACTCAAAACTTAAATGTTAACTGAAAAAGACATTTGAAGAAACACCTAGACAACAAATTTGGCCATTTATGTATATGGATGTCCTCCAGAACTTGAGAAATGTTGTTTTGTTCTTCAGTATCATTTAGATTGAGCTGATCTTCTAGTCCAACTTTAGTTTGATTGAAGGACGTAGAGGAAAAACACAAAACGCTCCATTATATGACTAAACTTTGTGAATTTTTTCAATTTTACTGCAAACAAGCATGTCTCTAACTTGGAGAAAGTTGTCCGTTAGCATTCCCATTGATTTCGTTTTGCTGTTTGTCATGTCAGAAAATACAGAAATCCAAAAAAATACAGGAAAATCTCATCCCATGATCTACTGTTTTCATCCTTAATAAAAGCTGTCTGGACCATCCAGCTGTCCTCGTCCCCTCCCTCTGCTCTTGAACCTTTTAAACCAATTACCACTAAGGGGAAACATGGCAAAATGTGTTTAAGAGTGTTCAGCGCAGTAATGTGACTTATTGGCATGTCTGCAAATAGGATAATTTCTGAAATTTAGCCTCAATGAGCTTCCATCGCTTTCCCTGATTTATTGACAAGTGGGCATCGGCTCCCCGCTCAGGATAATTGGAGAAGCCGTCTCATTAGATGGGAGAGTTTGTGATCTGGAGCAAATCTCGGGTGAGAAGATAATTAATTATGAGTGCCGGTGCCATTGTCACGTGAAGTGCACCGTTGTCCCGTCCCGAGAGCGCAGTCAACGGTGGCTGATTACTGACAAGTAATTAACAATGTCAACAGAACGGAGAGATGGAATTTATATTAATTATTTCATCAACACGGTGATGATCTTGTAGCAAATCCAATTGCAGAGGAAAGGTTAATTAGTTGCCATTGCGTAACATCAGAGCGCCAACTGTGCGGCTTGTTTTAACCGTTAGTCAGATAATTAATTAACAATGTAATTGTGATTCTTCTGGCATGAAATGTTGAAATATTAGCTTTACTTTTATGCCAGCCGCAGGTTCGATTGTTGTTTGCTGGTGTGCAGACATTAAACATTTGATTTTATTAACTTGGAAGAGCTTCATGATGCTTTATGTTTACATCAGAGCTGGTGTTTAAGGCGCTTGTGGGAAAGCTGAACTATGTAATCTGCAGTTAATTAGCCTTTACCATTGTCCCAGCCTGCAGAGGGGGGCTGTAGGTGGTAATCTCGTGAGGAGCGAGAGGTGAGACCCTCCATTCATCCCACAGTCGGGGTAAATTCATGCCCCATACAACCACGGCACATCAACACCGTGAAGTGTGAGCCGTCCGACAAGTAATTCGCTTTATCTCTCGCGGCTGGTATGAGAGGCGCGGGGGCTAAAAATAACTAATTAGAGGAATTACTGGGAAGTAGGATGTGTCGGAGAATCAGCAGACTTTTAATGTAAAAAGAAATTTGATCAATAATGAGGAGACTTGGAAATCCAGGCCTCTTAACATTAACAATTACTGTGATTAACAATGATACTCACAACTCATTTTTCATTACAGAGGAGACGAGATAAGCTTGTTTATATAGACTTGCTTTTCAACCAATGAGTAATTTATCATGGCGAAGCCCATGAAAGCACATAACGGCCCACGGCAATTAAAACCTTCCCGGTGACCTTGTGACAACCAAAGACCTGAAAGTCCAGAGGAAAGTGGGGGGGTTCGGCCTGTTCGCAGATAGATGATGGGCTGAATATACATTACAGGACCCGGTTTTTAAAATAAATCTCTTTTTCATATGATAGTCTTATCTATAACATTAATAATAATATACAATCTCACAGGCGAACCTCTGTCAACATGTACAGGTCAAAAATCAAAAGAAAGTTTTGTTTAAAGAAAATAAGGCCTATTTTAGGAACATGACAATTAAGCACATTTTCTATCAATAAAAATCTCATTACTGTAATGTATTATTGTATGACCTTTAAAGATGAAGTGTGGGTAACACTTTATTTTACACGTTACATGTAGTTATTATAGTAATATTATGCATAATTGCATGCAACTAACCCTAAACCAAACCCTAATCTAAAGGCCCGTTCACACCAATGATGAGAACGATAAAGATATAGTTCTAAAAATCGTTCTAAATGTAAAAGAGTTCACACCAACGCTATAACGATAATAACACAGAGAAAAGATATCGCTGGAATCACTTTCAGAATGATTTTTTTTCCAGCTGATGAACAATAAAAACATTGACAGCCAATCAGAATCCATCCTGCTTTAAAGAGCTCGAGCATTTGCAGAGCTTATAATAAACAGAACGATATTGTGCGCTATTATAGTTATTGTGTAGTATTATAATTACACTGTAACAAGGACACCTTAAAATAAAGTTGTTTTCTCGATGTGAAAATACTTACTAGCTCAATATCCAGAAAAAGTTATAAGTAAACCATAATCTACAGTTATATAAGTATATAACACTGACTCATCCGATAGTGTGAGTTTTAGGCGGGACTGTCTGTGTGTCTGTTCGAAAACAATCATTATCTTGCCCGTTCCTTTTGATGGCGTTCCTTTTTATGCATTTCTGCTTCAATTTATGCTTTAAAAATGTTCTTGTCTTTCTTAAGATTTTGGTACACTTTACAATAAGGTCCCAGTAGTTATTAAAGGGTTAGTTCCCCCAAAAATGATTTTTTTTTATTATTATTATTATTATTTACTCACCCTCATGTCATTCCAAAACCATAAGACTTTCGTTCATCTTCGAAAACACAAATGAAGATATTTTAATGAAATGTGTGAGATTTCTTTCCCTCCGTTGACAGCTACGCGACTACCACGTTGACACTTCGTGAAATTAAACCATATGAATTGCGCGGTTTAGTCTAAATTTTCTGAAGAGACTCAGTTGAATAGGTTGTTTGCACATGACATCATTGCTGTGGTGCGAAATGCAGCTGGAGGGCAGGAAGTGATTTTTCTATATCGGAATATCGCTATCACAAACTCAAAATTCCTATGCTTTGCGTCGTTTATGTTTGCTCAAATCGATCAAACCAAGAAACCACAAGGAGCTTTTATAGTTTACGTAACTTTTATCGTTTTTTAACTTTAAAAGTTGTCACCTTTAATAGCGTTTTGCGTCTGCTGATACTGAAATTAATATGTATACCTGTTTACCTTTTTTGTTTTTGACTTGATTAAATATTCACATTTTTCATGCTATCATTCGCTGGGAAGAGAAGCTATTTTATCCCATTGCATGATCATTTGGTGTTTTCACTTCAGTTTTGTAGAAGTCTGTTCACAATGTTGATCTGGTTACCGTGAAAACAGTGTCACGCGCTGCTGCTTCAGCCAGGATATGATAGAAAATGTCCAAATAAAAAATGTGTTCAACAAGCTGACAGAAGTCAATCCATTTCTTTGTTGGAAGGGTGTAAATGTAGCTGTAGTTTTAATGTTGTCTTTGTAAATATTCACTTATCCCGAATCGGAGGGTCACATTTAGCGGACAGACACCAACAAACTATATTTTTTTTGGATTTATTTCAACAAATGACAACCAAAATCAAACCCATAGAAGCTCGTGAACAGTTGTGAAGTGGCTGAGTGCAAGTTATGTTCATTCACAAGCCGAGTGAGAGTCATACTCGCAAATGTAATGTTAATTATTAAACCAAACAAAATACAAATCTTTCAAAAACACTCAGCAATTGATTATTTTGTTGAGTTTGTAAGCAGTGGGTTCAATCAGTGACAATATTAGATTTGAAAAAATAAAAGTGCCATATTGCACTAAAAGTGGTTCTTGGCTCATAATCATAGAGGAACCACTTTTGGTGCTATGTAGCACCATATCTTTAAAGGTGCTCTACAGCACCTGTGTCAAATGGTGCTATGTAGAACCCATAATACCCCTTTTCCACCAAGGCAGTTTGAGTGCTGATTCGGAGCCTAGTTTCAAATCAGTTCTTTGTCTTTCAACACCCAAAGCACCAGCTCCGAACCAGGAAAAGTGGTTCGTAAGTAGCACCAAAACATTGCTGGTGTAGAAGTAAGAACCGCTTGCGTCAGGGGCTGGGGCAGGGTTACCGTGACCAACAAGAAACTTGTGACCACCATTTTTGAATGGCTAATACCAGCTCGATTGTAATCTCCGTCTATATACAAATTACGGCGAGCCGTGTTTGGATGCCGATGTAGGTTCGCAAAGCCATGAGCATCAATAGTAGCGAAACGTCTGCCATTGTTGATGGAAGGCTTGTTCGAGATGCATCGGAGCAGCGCGGACCGATCGGCGGGTGACATTGGGGTGCCGCGGGTCGTTTGTAGAGCATACGACTCCTTGTGCTTTTGGATCGTTCTCGCGGTGCTTTGATGTCAAACTGGCACTAGCGCTAGCTCTGATGGGGCGTTCACACCAGACGCGACTTGCGCAAATAAATCGCGCTATTCGCACGTAATTGGACGCTTGAACATTTTGAGTTTACTCGCTTCATTCGCGCGTGAAATTCGCTTCATTCGTACGTGAAATTCACTTCACAACAGACGCGAATTCGCGTCATGAGAGGGGCTTCTGCCAGGCAGCTCCAGTCTTGTTTCTGCACACTTCCTCTGAATAAACACATCAACTCGTCAGCGGGAAAGTAGTTGTAAAATACAGTGAATAAGCTCAATTTGCCGGCTTTAGCTAGCTTGTAGTCTCAATATGTATATATATAGCTCAAATTGAGTAAAGAGCGTTTTTTTACAACTTACCAGATTGTCCGACCTCCTCATTCACTTTCTTCCAAGCAAGATCCTTTTTATTCCTGTTTCTATAAAAGTATGAAGATGTATCGCACAGCTCCGGGTATCCACATACAGCGACGATGATTTTGTCCTCCATTGTTGTTTTGGATTTCTGCCTCCTCTCACTACGTCGTAATCACGTCACTACTAGAGCAAGCTCCTGATTGGTTAATGTGGCGTGAATTTTCGTAATTGGCGTGTTCAGATTTTTCAACTCGCGCAAATCACGCATTACGCGCGTCAAACGCCCGAAATGCTCAATTCGCGCCACGTCTTTTGCGCGAATTGCGTCATTCGCTCCGCCTCATTCGCGTGAATTGTACCGCAGGATGTCTATTCGTGTCTTTGCATTGACTTAACATGTAAATCACTCGCCCTTAACGCTTCATTCGCGTCTGGTGTGAACGCACCATGAGCTAGCACCCGGTTCGTGCTGGTGGAAAAGGGGTATAAGAGGTGCCATATCGCATTTTATTTCTCCAACAAAAATGGTGCTAAACAGCACCAACAGTGGTTCTTTGGCTCGTAAAGAACCTTTAAAGGGGCTTAACAGGTTCTTTGTATGGCAGTGGTGCTATATAGCACCTTAACCACCCCAAAGAACCAGTGAAGAACCGCTGAAGAACCGCTGAAGCACCAAGATTTGGTGCTATACAGCACTTAAAGTGGTTCCCCTATGATCACGAGCCAAAGAACCACTTTTAGTACTATATAGAATTTTTTTTGAGTGTATCTTCATCTTCCGGTCACCTCCTCAACCTGCTTCCATTAGTGTTTTTACATTAAAAAAAGGCGAAAATTGTATTTCACCATCCAGTTTTTTCCCTGAACAATGATGTGAGTTCTTATTGCAATTCTCGATTCAGCATGAATGACCTACAATGCTGACATTTTTCACAGTCATGACAGAAAATCAACATATTTCCCTAAACTCACTAGCAGAAATGCAGCGCGATATAAACAAACCAGACTAGAACTGAACACGGCGTGACGGCAGCTCCACATTCTCTATATCTACCGCCAGTTCAGTAGAAAAATCGCTCCTCTTCATAACATAAGGGTATATCTGTCTTTGAAATAGTGTCTAAACCGCTACAATACGGACTTTCCTTCATTCTGTTTCTTTACTTCCTGCCCTCCAGCTGAATTTCACACATCATCAAAACCATGTGATTGCAGACAAGCTATTTAGGCTTTTATTCACAAATAAACAATGAGAAATGCATTTGTTACAGTGTTTATTAATATTTGTTAACATTATTAATAAAAACAGCTGGTCATTGCGAATTCATGTTATTAAATAATATTAACAGATATAACTTTTAATTTGAATAATGTTTTAGGCAATGTTGAAAATAATAATATTATCGTAGCAAATGGAACCTTATTATAAAGTGTTACCAAGATTTTTTATATACAGTAAATGAAAGATCATTTATAATGATGACTGATCCTAATTCATCAGTGCTTCTTCAGATATATATTTGGGATTTCTTTTTAATATCATCTCTGCGCTCACCCTTAATTCGAAAGCCTGTGCTGCAGAGCTAAAACATGAATTGTCATCCTAATAGAGTTCCTTTACAACCATTCATTTCACTCCGTTGAGCCGGGCTGGATCTAGAAAAGGTTATCTTGCCCGTAGAATAGGTTCAATTTTAACTCCATGAGACGGACTTGGAAGAAAATGAATCTTAAGGGATTCACTCAGCTCTCTTGTTCACAAAGTCATCTCTGAAGAGAGAAAGCAACTTTGGGACCGGCTGCACTTTCTGGATGACTGACCAGCGCGATCCAGTAAGTGATGCCTCTACAGAGCCAGTCGTCTAAAGCCAAAATCACTGTGCGAGGGAACTGTAAAGCTCAAGCTATTTTACACTGTAACAACTGATTTAGTTTGGGCTGTTTGGCGCTCAGCCGCAACAACAGCCATTATTTACTATGCCACAAAAACTGGGAGCCTTTATCTGTATTGCTACAGGCTCAGCCAAAGCGTTTCGTCCTTTTCTTTGGCGCAGAGTCGTGTAGTCTCCACTCTCACAACACTGAGGCCGCGATATGAAGGTCGAAGCTTTTGATGCGGATCACTGAAGCGTGGGTCCCATTCGATCTCCAGTGTTTGCTGGCCATGTTTGGACCAAATGGTGATTGACTTTTGGCATGTAAATAGCAAAAATGATAAGCTACCGTTTTATATTCCAACAATTAGAAATAAATAACGTCTTAACAACGCCAACCCTAGGCACAAAGACTTCGCTCGCCTGTTTGAGATTCCATTATAGACAGTCCGCACTGGAAAGTAATGAGCCATAAAATTTAATTCAGAAATGATATTACCAAAAAATGATGGAGCGATACCAGGACACAAAGAGGCAGCGCGGCCAGCGCTCATCTTTACATTCGGCTCGGTGTACTTCTATTGATCCTGCTGAATCACTTAATATTGCCAAGGATAACACTTCTCGCTCGGCCTTTTCCCCTCCCACTTAGAGGCTACAGAGCTCAGGTACTTACAGCGCTGAATTGACCAATGTGTCTCCATGTAATTACAGGGATTTCCTTATCTCCCTCTATTTGCTGAAGCTATTCCGCTGAAGAAAGGCTGCTGCTAATGCTGGACCCTTCTCATATCTCATTTACATTGGCCGCTAATCCCGGCTCCATCTTGGTGTGAGATAATGACATTAGCTTCTCTCACTCGCTCACTCAGAAAAGCCCAGTAAATCAAAGCTTTTGGCACAAATGTTTTGGCTCAGGCGCGTAAATATAAGCACTTTTGGCCCTGCGAGCGTTTAGAAAGTAAACTCTTGTTGAACACACTTCTCATACGCTCACTAGTTTATTTAATATGTCCACTAGTGTGCAAAACAACTGTGTGAAAGAAAAATGAACGAAAGTGTATGCATTCATTTAGATTGTTCATTGAATGTGTAGTATTCATATTTGTTTGATGGATTTTCATATTTTACATTTAAAACAATAAAATTTACACAAAAAATAGCAAATATTGAAAAAAATGAAGGCATTGTAAAAAGTTTCAAAACATTTTTGTTCATAATATTTGTTAACATACCAAAAAACACTTATTAAAAGTGTCTGAAGCTGAAGAAACACTCATAATGTGTTTATTTCAGTTTGACTGAAGTGTGTTTTTCAAAGGCTGATACTGAAATATCTAGAAATCAACATGGCTGATATAATACTGATATATTCTCAAGCCTTTAATATGTAATGCATTCCTAAAAGCGTTATTAATTATGCTTTGTAATGCAGCTTATAATGCATCGTATGAATAATTTTAACCACTATGTGTTACGCCTTTAGAAAGTATAATGCATTAAAATGACAATCAGTTTCAGAAGTAACAAGGAATCTGCAAATATTATAATGCATCTTAACTTTGGTTACAATTATTTATAAAAAGATATAATGCATTATAACATACATTATGAGCAGTGCTGGGTATATTACTTACAAACTGTTATCCATTACTGAATACAAATTATATGATGAAAATTGTAGTTAGTAACGTAATTACTTTTTAGGTAATATACTTTTTGATTACTTATGACCTAACTCATTTATCACATTGATTTGAATAGAATAATCTTGTAGCATATTGATATAAAAATGCTAAGAGAAAGAAAATTGATTACACTTTATTTTAAGGTGACTTACTCAAACAAGTACTGAGTAATATTAATTAACTACATGTACTTACTATAGAGTTACGGTTATGGTTTAGGGTTAGTTACTTGTAATTACGCATAATTTACTGTTATTACTATAGTAAGTACATATAGTAATGTGTAACTATGTCACCTTAAAATAAAGTGTTACCAGAAAATTTATCAACAGCATAAAGTGCATTAAACATACGTCAGGCTTTCTCAAACTGATTTTAATTGTCCTTTGTAAAATAAAATTAAGAAGAATTTTAAAAATGAGAAGAATCAGTGAATTATGAATAATTTACTGCCATTTTGTGAATTTTAAGTAATCATGTAATCAATAAAAAAGTAACTGTACTCTGATTACGAGTATTTTGAAGTGTAAATGTAAGTATTTAATTTTAGGAATCTAATTATCCAGATTACATGTAATCAGTTACAACCAGCACTGATTATGAATACCTTTATAATGCATTATATAGTCTGTAAAGGCTTTAAGTGTTACCTTATCTGTAATAATTAATAACATTAATAATAATAATAATCCAATATTATATGAAATATTTTGAAATATTCACTGCAGTACAGAGTGTGATAACTAGCCCCAGTCCAGTAATTTTACAAAATATTTACTCAAATTTAAAAATATATAATCAATCTTGGATAGATTGGATCAGAAATGGCACAATGAGACACTAACACTTCTATCACAAAGTAAACACAATTATAAACCAAAAGTCATCTCAAAATTATGAAACACTTTGCCTGACTAATATCACTAGTTATTGCACTGAATATTGAACACTGAATAATCAATAGACGAGTCTTTGGGTCTGATGTTCAGATTTTTCCATAAGTTGTCATATTTTAATACTTGTTCCCTTTTACTGTACACTGAATTTGTTTTAATTTACATCAAAGTCCCTTTAAAGGAAAGTCTGCGAAATTTGCGCCGCCTCCGGGCAGTTGTTTCAGTTGTCCAAGACCAAATCCCGTCTTCCTGAATGAGGGAATCCTGGAATCTCAAAAACTGCTTGCCAAACTCACAATATCCCACTTTACCAATCAGCGACTGGCTCTTTTATTTAGAAGGTGGGGCTTATTCCACCATATTACGTGTTTCTCCCATTCATAAGTAATAGGAGTGCACCATTTTGTATATCTAAAGTCTTTGATTTGCATATAAAGAATCATCAGGGATTTGAAGAGTCCATTCAGCGTCTTCAGAGGAGCGTATGCAGTGCCGTAATGACGGGCTGCTGGGGACTACTATTAATTTCTGTATTTCTGTGGCGCGTGGGCAGCGGGGGAAAGCTGACCCCTGAAAATTAGATAGATGCAGTGGAGGTCCACTATCATCACGCAGCCGGCGAGCAGCTCCTCTTATCAGTGCAGTGGGCTGCTGTGTTATTTATGGGCAGATCACGCGTCCAGCTCCAGCGCTAATGAAAGCCCTTCCTCCTGACCCGCTCCAGATTAATACACCACTTTACACTCAATACATGGATAATTTCATAATTGAATCCTAAGTTGTTGTGTGTTCATTAGAGATACCTATACCTACTGGAAATATCCAGTGCTTAAACATGTACTCCATCACAAATAACGACTGATATTTAAGAGACCAAGACATAAAATGTAAAATGCATTAGTTACACTCTAAAAAATGCTGGGTTAAAAACAACCCAAGTTGTGATTGGGTTGTTTTAACCCAGCGGTTGGGTTAAATGTTTGGGGGTAGTTTTATTTAACTCAACTGTTGTTTAAAAATGACTATATGGCTGGCTTAAAATGAACCCAAAATCAGACACATAATTACTAGAGGCAACAATAATAATCAAAATGTGAACATTTATTAATAAGCAATTTACTATACATTAAACATATTAATAAATGTTATTTTCCAACATACTTTGGGTTCATTTTAAGCAAGCAATATAGTAATTTTTAAACAATAGTTAGGTTAAATGAAACTACCCCCAAACATTTAACCCAATCGCTGCGTTTGACCATTTTCAACCCAACTTATGTTGTTTTTAACCTTGAAGCAACTGCTTTTTTGGGATTTTATTTAGGGAACGTGTGTATTTTAGGAGCTGTGACTGACTAACAATGATAAAAAAATATATATAATCGGTTATACTTTATTTTAAGGTGTCCTTGTTACTTTGTAATTATGCATTTAAGTACTGAGTAATATTAATTAACTACATGTACTTACTATAGGGTTTATTTAGAGTTGGTTTAGGGTTAGTTGCATGTAATTATAGTAACTTCATGTAACAAGCATCATATATTCTTACAGCATGTATTAACCTTTGTTAATGTTCATTAATAAAAATGTTCATGTTAGTTCACACATTTGATCTTAAAAAGGTATTAGTAAATGTTGAGATTAATAAATGCCGTAGACGTTTTGTTAGTTCTGATTAACTAATATTAACAAAAGAAACCTTATTGTAAAGTGTTTCCCGTATACTTAATTGCATAATTAACTTGCATTTTCTATATATTCAGCATTATATTCATCCTAAACTGGATATTAATTAAATCATAAACCTTATTTTTAAAGTAAACTATGCTAAACTATACTAAAGCTTCATTTAAAGCAACTTTCACCTGCTAATTGAATTGATTAAAATATCATAATATGAATTCATGAGGTGTGAATCCTTCAGCCTCAGTTCTGCTATTAATTGAGACACTTTATGAAAACAAAAGAAAACATATACACACTAGCTTTAGGCCAAACTCTAAAAATTGATTTTTTTTTGTAAAGGTTTTTTAGATTTACAAGTCTATTAATTGATAACAGCTAATTAATGGAAATGGAAAGATAAAACGCTGATGGACCGGCGTATTGACCATTCTCGTAGCCTAAGGGCTTTTCGCGTGACCTCACAGCGACCCGAATGACAACCGCACAACCCATCGGAAATATCCACACCCTGGCCGTATCTCCTCCACACATCCCCACGAGAAACATATTTAATGACGGAGCCCAACGGGTCATTCGAGGAGAAACTGTACAACTTGCTACTCCCACAAATATAGATTAATGAAGAGTCCAAGAGACGAGAACTGGGAAGAGACTAACAAAGGCTTTCTGATGGATCGTAGCGCCGTATTCATGAGATTCAGATGAAGCAGAACAAATGTTCATTTGTCAGATGTGTGTGCAGGTATTCTGTACTCCCATTCAAGTGTAATGTATTAAACCTCCCTCGAGCGCAGCGCACCTCGAATTATGACCTTTTTCTACGCAGATGAGCCCTAAAAAGCAGCCATCATGGAGACTGATCAGGGCTGCGCTCGTGAAATACCATTTGCGGCTAATGACTTCAGAGTGACAGAACGTGTGGGTTCCTTTGAGAGCTGCAATATGGATACCAGGCCAATAACATTACCCAGAATGCATTTGAAATTGAATCCGAACTATCTGCGATGCTGATATGAGTTTTTAGTTATTGCTAAGGCAAGCATCACTATTACTTTCACTCATGTTTAGGGTTAGTGAATTGAACAAACCTCTAACTTTAGTATTAAAGTTAAGTGCGTCATTCGTCCTGCACCGTTTGTGCCGCAGACATTAATGATTCCTGGCTTGTTGAGGAGAGGTGTGCTTTTATTTTATATGATTGTCGCCTGGCGGATGATAAAACAGGCGAAAAATCACTTACACTAGCGTTCAAAAGGATTTTCTTTAGGACAAAATTAACATTTTAATCGCGATTAATCGCATACTCATAGTGAAATTAACCATACACCACTTATATTGTTTAACACGTCCATTTTGTCATCATTTGCTATATCCAGCAAAGTAAACCATCGGATTGAAGGGTGATTCTCACAAAACTGTATTTTCTGCAAGCTTTTTTCAAGGTAAATTTAGGTATGTTTCCAAAAAAGGACACTTGGAGACTCCAAAAGGACACTCTTCAGAAACAATCACAGAATATGACAGAGCTCGTGTTTTAAAGTGAAACACACAAAAATGTACAATATTGACATATTTATAGCACTAAAACGTAAAAATACTTGCGTATTAACAGCAATAAAATGTAAATCATTTACGTATCCAGGTGTGAATGTGTATGAATTCCCATGTATTAATATTAAAATTGTGGCATTAATATTTTAAATCTGTTGTATTCAATGTCATATCAATACATGTTTTTAGTCGAATTTATCATCTACTTAATAACATTTCTGTTCGTGACTTGTGCTGCAAACTCATTTCTTCGGATTACATAATGTTAAACAAGACTACACTTTGAAACCTTAAAACGAATTAAATTTCTGTAATTGTTTAACCATTTTGTAATATTTAGTTTGTTTGCTGTGCGACACAGAAGACGTTTTCTCCTATGCAGCGACTGACAATACAACCATAAGATACACCAAAACACAACATAAATTCACAAATCACATCAATTTTATTTGTTCGCTGTACTCCACATCTTTAGAATCCATATGTTTGTAAGGAACAGATCAAAATTCAGCCTTTTATCCATCAATCTTCATCTTCATTCTCCGCTCCGTTATCATTCAAATTTGAAAGTTGCGCCACCCTCGAGAAGCGTTACGACATGGTTTACGGCACTGATATCGAACACTCACAGATTGAGACATGCCGTGTTTTCAGTGGACTGACATTTGAAATGAGTGCGCGCATTCACAGAGAGAAGCCGGATTCATATTTTCATGGATTAATAAATTAAATTCTGCTCTGTACCCTATAAAAAAACTATTACTGTCAGAGAGGACTGCGACTGCACTACTTTTGGTACCACTTTTTGACATTTTCGCACTAAATAAATTATTGTGATTGCGCTTGTTTGTCTGTTATTCTTATATTTATAAGAGTATGTAGTTTTAAGAAATGGTTATGGGTAGGTTTAGGGATAGGTGTAGGATTAGCGGCTCAAAATATCGTTTTAATGTTATATTTTTACTAAAATTGTCATTTTCCTACACATTTCTGTCTATTATGTTTTGTTCTTTTAACATTCTGTATAAAATGGGTATGTTTAGGTTCGGGATGGGGTTTAGGGATCTCACATTTACACAGTAAACCCGAATAAACTGGGTTATGATGTTCCAAATTTTAAGTAACCAGAACTATCAAGTTTTGAGTTTGTAGTACTCATGCATGTTAATTGCTCCTAACTTGAAGTACCGAGTTAGCTAACTCATACACTTTGATAGCAATTAACATAAAATATTAGAAATCCCAGCCCAGTTTCAGTTAAACTTAAGTTAGTCTAAATTAAAAGAAATGAGTTCATACAACTCAAAACAATAAAACAGTTCAGTTTACTTAAAATATATCAGTTCTGTGAACTCAAAAGAAAAAGAAAGTTCTAAATACTCATAACAGTTAATTTAACTGAACTAATATGTTAAATTTAAGTTTGTCCTACTCAAAACAATTAAGTATTTTGAGCATTGGGGTGTACAGTGTATCTACAAAACAATAAAATGGAAATTATACATATATCTTTATGACATGAAAGATTCGTAAGTATTTTTACGTTTTAGTGCTATAAATAATGTACATTTTGTGTCTTTGAAAGTTACATATTTATTCCTACGTATTAGCAATGAGACCAGGCTGCTATTCTCTCTGCTGTAATCGGCCTGGTTTTCTTTACATTAGTGCTGTTTTGGACTTACTGGATCACTGGACTGAAAACTTTCCCAGAGTTTAGTGGCTTAAAATGATCTGATCGCAAACAGAAGCGAAATCGGGTTAAAGGGTTAGAATAGAAATTTCCGCCTACCAGGGTTACAGGTTCATTGTACACGCTCTCGACTTCTAAGATCATCTAACTGTAACTGCGTGACGTAAATTAACGTGTTAAGGATTTTGAATTAAACATGCAGTTTGTACATTTTAGCGGCATCTAGCAGTGAGGTTGCGAATTGCAATATAGAGAAGCTACGGTGGCCAACACAGGACAAAGATGTCATCGTCTGAGACAGCAGAGAGAAGCCAGTCAAGCAAACGCACTCTGTAGAGCAGTTTGTCCATTTAGGGCTACTGTAGAAACATGCCGGCACAAAATGGCGACTTCGATGTAAGGGGACCCGCGGTGTATGTAGATAGAAATGCCTCATTCTAAGGTAATAAAAACATAACGGTTCATTATGTACGGTCACTGAAAATATAGTTATGTATATTATATTGCATTTCTGTCAATAGATCCTCCTAAAATTTTTACACATTACACCTTTAATCGAATGCGTTAACGCGTTAAAATTGACAGCCCTAATTTTTTTGTTTTTGAGCATTTATTTAATCAAAAAATACAGTAAAAGGTAATATTGTGAAATATTATTACAATGTAAAATATCTGTTTTCTATGTAAATATATAGTAAAGTGTAACTTATTCCTGTAAGAATTTTCAGCATCATTACTCCAGTCTTCAGTGTCACATGATCCTTCAGAAATCATTCTAATATGATTATTTGCTGCTCAAAAAACATTTATGATTATTATCAATGTTGAAAACAGTTGTGCTGCTTCATATTTCTGTGGAAAAAGTGATCATTTTTATTTTTAAGGATTCTTTGATGAATAGAAAGCTCAAAAGAACTGCATTTTAAATGTCTTTACTGACACTTTTGATCAAAAATCTTCCTGACCCCAAACTTTTGATCAGTAGTGTGTATTAAAGTAAGGACCTGAGCCGTACAGACATCATGGCGGTGACTTCGGCACATCAGAAAACGTAGCCTTGCTTTCACTCTCATAACAGAATATAATGGCTGTTGATGGCTAATTGAAGCACACTGCCTGCTATATTGTCTTAAGTATGAGGGTTTGTTTTAATCCTTCGCTTGTTTGGCATTCGCAGATATATCAACCACAATTTCTTTGAGATACTCTGAAAGGAAGGCCCAGCCTCAAAGGAGCTGGAAAGAAAATATATAGTATGTATTAAGTAGTGTCTTTTGTGCAGGAAATACTTTTATCGTCTGATCTTAATAACCCTGGCCATCATTTAGGCCAAATAAGTCCCTTTTAACTCTTCTCTTTCTTTGCTCTAAAGGCATGGCTCTAGCTTTAATTATGACATATTGATTTTGTAGTTAAGCCTTGTTTGGCTTAATGAAATCTTTTGTTGGCCCTAATTCTGTCTTCCATTGTCCCCCCCGAAGCGCTTTGATTTTCGTCCTCACCTTTCTTGTGCCGTTTGAAATATTTAATCTCTTTTTGGTCATCGTCAACGTCAATGGCTCCCTTAAAACGGCCACTGTTGCCATTTATCTTCAGTTTCCGAAAGCTCGTGCATTGACTCCTGGCCGATCAATTTCCTAAATGATGTAATTATCTGCTAGTCTTTTTTGCACATTTAAAGTTGAGGGTTTATTTTAGATCAATTCAGACCACTTTGTGTGCAAATTGCACAATTGCATTGCCTTCAGATTTCTCACAAATCCAATTGGGATTAAGGCCATTGGAGTGGAATGCTTAATGAGGGTTTTTTTTTCTTCTTCTTCTTCGACTCTCTCACGCTTTTTCTTTCTGCTGGATGGCAAATAGGTCGTCCTCCATTTGTTGACTGGGAAATATGCTACAGTGGCTCTGCAATTAGGCTGAGAGTAAGTGGTAAGTGTGGCGGGAATTTGTTCGCCTGGCCTGACTGTACCACATATACTACTGTTATTTAACCCTCTTCGGTCATTTTTGACAGAAAAAATTTACGTTGTTTTTTTAGAATTTTTTTTTTGATCGGAATGGTACAAAACTTGGTAAAGGTTTTGGCTCTTGCCATGTGAACACACACACAAAAAAAATCATGATTCAAAAAGATTAAATGGTCCTGAAAAAAATATTCACACTTGTGCTCATCGTCGCATTAGAAATGAATGGGAGACGAATTTCATCTAGTGGAAGCATTTGGTACTGCGGCCAAACAAAATCTTACTGAAAGCTCATTTTTTTGCGATATCAAGCTCAAATTTGGAACACAACTTGGCTTTGAATTTCTCACAATTTTAGAGTAAAATGTGTTTTGTAAAATATATATTTCATATAAAAATTGAAAATAGTATTTTTGTGCATTTTTCATAACAATTCTGTAACTTTTTAACATTTTTCAGTTAACATTTTTAAACTTTTTTCACTTTAGCAATAATTTGCCAAGTGTCGTCTTTGAAAAGAGATCAAAATTAAGTCTGTGCTCTAAAACATTCAAAATTTTACAATTTAAGTTGGAAATTTCATTTTCAGGTCTATGCTCAAAAAGTGAATAAATGGATTATAACTACAGCGTAAATATAATTTAATACCACAAAATCACCTACAAAATCAAAATATTAAATAAAAAACATTATCGAACTAAAATATAGTACATTCATTTCATTGAAAAAATAAATTCTGTCATTTTTGATCGACACGCGAAGAGCACCAGAGGGTTAAGACCCGTTCACACCATGAACAATAACGATAATGATAAATATAAAGATATACTTCAAAAAATCGTTCTAAATGTAAAATAATAGCAGAGTCCACATCACCAATATAACAATAAATATAACAATTTTTCCAGCTGATGAACATTAAAAACATTGACAGCCAATCAGAATCCATCCTGCTTTAAAGAGCTTGAGCATTTAAAGTGACAGCGCTTAGAACAAACAGAACGATATCGTCCGCTGGTGTGGACGCTGATATAGTTATCGTTCTTGCTGTGAACGAGCCTTAAGGATGCTTTTCAGCACATTTCCACTGTATATGGTTATCTGGCTACATGCTAGGTACAGTAGTTTATTTAAAAGACACCTAACAGGTTAGTTCACCCTCATGTCGTTCCACACCCGTAAGACCTTCGTTCATCTTCAGAACACAAATTAAGATATTTTTGATGAAATCCGATGGCTCAGTGAGGCCTGCATTGAAAGCAAGATAATTAACACTTTCAATGCCCAGAAAGCTACTAAAGACATATTTAAAACAGTTCATGTGACTACAGTGGTTCAACCTTAATATTATAAAGCGACAAGAATACTTTTTTGCGCCAAAAAAAAACCAACAACTTTTCAACAATATCTAGTGATGGGCGATTTCAAAACACTGCTTTACGAATCTTTTGTTTCGAATCAGTGGTTCAGCGTGATTTCAGTAAACGAGGCTTCGTTATGTCATAAGTGTTTCAAAATTTCAATAGTTGACTTTGGCAGTTTGTTACGTGATCCGAACCACTGATTCGAAACAAAAGATTCGTAAAGCTTCGAAGCTTCATGAAGCAGTGTTTTGAAATCACCCATCACTAGATATTGTTGAAAAGTCGTTATTTTGTTTTTTTGGCGCACAAGAAGTATTCTCGTCGCTTTATAACATTGAGGTTGAACCACTGTAGTCACATGAACTGTTTTAAATATGTCTTTAGTAGCTTTCTGGACACTGAAAGTGTTCATTATGTTGCTGTCAATGTAGGTCTCACTGAGCCATCAGATTTGATCAAAAATATCTTAATTTGTGTTCTGAAGATGAACGAAGGTCTTACAGGTGTGGAACGACATGAGGGTGAGAAATTAATGACAGAAATTTCATTTTTGGGTGAACTAACCCTTTAATATTCAGTTATATTATCGATTTGACTGCACTGACACTATCGTTTGACAACAACACTGAACCGACTTGAGCTGAATAATGACTCTATTGTCGTTTAGAGTGACGTCCGGCCAGGAAAATTGACATTTTCACCCTCATATTATCAAAAACGTGTTAAAGATTTTGTAAGCATTGCGGTGTTTGTGCATGGAGTCAGTTGTTTTATTTGTGATAATATCGCAATGAAACATGCCAAATTGTGCAGACATCATTTTTGGCCAGGCTGTCATACAAAGACATTTTTCATCATCTTTTTGTTTTTCTTTGCATTGTTTTTGTAAAGTAAAATAAAAAGTTTAGCTGTAGTTTGTCTAATAATTTTATCATATAAATACCTTAACCAAGTTTAGTGTTTTGTTTATTCCCTCATATTTAAAATATATTAAAAAAATTTTCCTCATATTTTGATGATTTAATCAAACTTGTAGGGTCAAAAAAACATCACTTTTGCCCCCACTACTGTATCTGATGAAGTTTGCATCACTGATTCTGTTATTTTCCTGTTTATTACTATGAAGCTGTTTTGAATCAATCTGTATTGTATAAAGCACTGTAGAAATGAACCTGACACAGACAACACAGTGGCTGTATGACTGATAAACGCCATATTTGGGACTTTAGATCTACAAAAGGTCTCTTCCAGGCGGGGGGCCGAACGCCGCCGCGGTCCCAGAGGGAGTGTCAGTCTCTGGCTCTGGTCTGGTTGAGCGCGGGCTGGTGGCGGAGGGGTGGGCGGCGTGTAGGGGGGCTCCGGAGGGAAGAGGGGACTGCAGGCCACTAAATCAGTGCACGCTTGTCAACATCCTCGGGCTGCGGGAATTACTCAAGTGAAAATAACAAATGGCTGTCATTGCAGAGCCAAAAACCTGTGATTATAATTATCACATCCCCAGTGACCTTGCATAAACTTTAATCTCTCTCCAATGGAGCATTTAAATAGCCTGTATCTACTGGCAGGGGGACCAGCGGTGCCGGGCCACTGGAACACACGGGATCAGTGATTCACGAAAGAGCTATGGCACGGGCCGGCGCTGCGTGAGGGATTGCACATGCTGGAGACCGCCACGCCGTGTGTCTCTTTGTGTGCCTTCGCTGCTTGTTTGGCACTTGTGCGTGTGTTTGCAGCGGTTAACAGTGACAAACCAGGAGATGCAGAATATAGGAAAGTCACAAATGAGATCTCTGTTGTTTCTCAGTGAGATTAAATGGTGGGCAGGTCAGGACTCCAGTAATTTCACTTCAGAAGAGAGCGACACACTCAAGATGAACTCCATTCAAAAGTTTGGGGTCAGAAATATTTCATTATTTTTAAAAAATTATTTTTTATTCAGCAAGGAAGGATTAAACTGATCAAAAGTGACAGGAAAGACATTTACCTAACAGAAGATGCTGTTCTTTTGAACTTTCTATTCAGCAACGAATCCTGGAAAATAAACGGGCATGGTTTCCAAAAAATCAGCATGCAGAACTACAGCTACCGGTTTTACTTTACTATGTTTAACAGCATAGAAAAACAAAAAGCTGACAGGAAAAAGCACACATTGACTACAACACAATCAGTTATTAATATTTTGTTGGTTCTCTTTTGTTTTTGCGCGTTCATAATTTATTTGTATGACAGCCTGGACAACAATTATACAGGCTATGAAACATTTTTCATCAAATTCTTCAAAAAGTAAATGATCTTCTATTACTGTCTGTTAACCTTTGTCTCATTAAGTGGCTTTTTCATTTCTCCAAAAAATTTTAAGAGAAACAACCAATACTAAAGGAGGAACTAAAACAAAACATAATGCCTTTAAAGAGATGGCCTCTTACAAAGTCTTGATGTTGTTTTTGGGCTCTACTAGATTGAATGTTGATTATTTTCCTCATATTCTCCATTGTTCAGCTCCTCTCTTCCCAGTCTGTCAGTAACGCTCTGTTTAGTTCCTGTTTCTATGAAGCCCCTCCTTCTGAAAAGCTGATTGGTCGGCTGGAGCAGTGTGTTGTGATTGGTGTTTGGGAAATGTCCCGCCCCTTACCATAACCGCCAGTTTCAACACACTACTAACTAACTCAACCAGGCCCCACCCCTTTATTCTGCGCATGAATTATTTAAATGAGGAATATTGTGAAGATGGAGGCGTTTCAGGGAGTTCAGAAACACTGACACTGATATAGAGAAGAACTGAACTTTGCAGATCTTTTTCATGATCAAACAGCAACATTACACACTGAAGACCCGTTAAAGTGAATATTTTCAATTTTGACAGTACACAATTCTTATTTAATATGTTTATATTTGCAGACTCTACCCCCTTCTTAAGCATGTTTATGTTGTTTTAAACAGAAATCAAGATCCATGAGTGTGAATATGTGCGTCTGTGACAGTCAGCTAATGAATCCGGCTCTTCTCGTTTCATCAGGGTCCCGGTGTGTCGCCTAATTGATAGGAATTCCCTCTGTTCCAGGCAGGCATCATTATTGCATGATTAGCTCTGATTACGGCACACTAACGACCGCTAGGATTACCAGGCATGACGAAGGCTGCCACCGACCTTACGATGAGCAACAAGATTTGATTTTCAATTAAACCGATTGGGAAATAAAACTTATCAGCAGCTTAAAGCAGATTTTTTGTTTATTGTCATGATTATATTTACATGGATTTTGCAGATACCATGAGGTCTTTGAAAGCAGATAAATTAGACATGCTAATTGGCAAAACTATCAGCATAAACTCTAGTCATAGTTTGTCCTGGTCAAGAAACGGCCATTCAGACAAGAAGAGAATATTTGATGGACATGTAAAGTGACCAATCACAGTTCATTTTGTTTTTAAAGGGTTAGTTCACCCAAAACTGAAAACTCTGTCATTAATTCCTCACCCTCATGTCGTTCCACACCCGTAAGACCTTCGTTCATTTTCAAAACACAAATTAAGATATTTTTGATGAAATCCGAGCGGTATCTATAGACAGCAATATAATCAACACTTTCAAGGTCCAGAAAGGTCCTAAAGACATCATTAAAACAGTCATGTGACTGCAGTGGTTCAACCTTAATGTTATGAAGAGACGAGAATACTTTTTGTGCGCAAAAACAAAACAAAAATAACCACTTTATTCAACAATTTTTCCTCTTCTCTATCAGTCTGTTACGCAGTTGGCGCAGTGCAGTGTTTCCATGTTTACGTCTGAATGCCGACTCATTATTGGTCAACTCCTGCGTCAGCATCACATGTGTGCGTCGTGTTGATCACGTGATCAGCTTTGGCCAATACTGAGCCGTCATTCGGACGTAGAACCTGGAAGCGCTGCAACAAAAGTAGCGTACCAGAGATCAATTTGTTGAATAAAGACGTTATTTTTGTTTTGTTTTTGCGCACAAAAAGTATTCTCGTCTCTTCATAACATTAAGGTTGAACCACTGCAGTCACATGACTGTTTTAACAATGTGTTTCTGGACACTGAATGTGGTAATTTCGTTGCTTTCTATTGAGGATAAAAAAAAAAAAAACCTCTTGGATTTCATCAAAATATCTTAATTTGTGTTCTGAAGATGAACGAAGGTCTTACGGGTGTGGAACGACATGAGGGGGAGAGATTAATGACAGAAATTTCATTTTTGGGTGAACTAACCCTTTACGTGTCATTTATGGGTGCGTTTGCTTTAAATAGTACAGTTGTTTCCAGCCAGCTGATAAAAACCATTGCACACTGATTCAGCCAATCAGACAAGAGCTTGCCAGATTATGAAAGTGCTTACAATTCCCGTTTGTATCACATGGCTATTAAACAGACTCGGTCTCAGGCGACCGCTCACAGGTTTTACCACCTTTTCTATTGATTTCAACATCTTGACTGTTTCTGTAGCCTCTACAGCTTTAATAATCACTCCTTCATTGCTCTGTCTGGCAGCTGTGTGAACCTTGCTGTCGTGATGTAGTCAAACAGTAACTCTCTCAAACAGCTGGGGGATTGAACTTTTATTTTGTTTGCACAGCAAATCTGGACTTCTTTAATTGGCAAACATGTTTAAACAGTCAAGTGGCACTTCAGATGAAAGGACAGTAATCAGTGCCCATGATATCCAAAGCATTTAAACGTGTCAGTAAGTCCTTGAGCAGGTCAGTCTGAGATGAGTGAAGTGTTTTGACATTGACATCTTCCACTAGAGGGCAGCAGACTGTACTGTACTGAACTGTAAACGGTTTGAGGGTTTATTCATATGGCTCATATTGTATTTGTAAACCAAATGCAGGTCTTGTTGAACAATTTTCATCTGTTTTATCACACATAAAATGAAAATCATTTACAATAAGGTCCCATTAGTTAATATTAATGCATTAACTAACAATGAGCAATACATTTGTTACAGTATTTATTAATCTTTGTTAACATTAGTTAATAAAAATACAACTGTTCTTAGTTCATGTTATATTGATATCATGTAATATTAACAGATACAACTTTTAATTTTAATAATGTATTAGTAAATGTGTTACCATAATCATAAATGCAATCGCATAGAAAATTAATAATGTATCTCTCTTTAACAAGACACATGATTTGAGATATCATTAATGTCTCGTGTGTTTAAATTTATGCCACATTTCTATTTTATTTCTAATATCTATTTCAAATTGTTAAGGGGGTTTACTTTATATTAGGAGTTTTTAACTACTGTATACACTACTGTTTCTCTTCTGCTCACCAAGGCTTCATTTATTTGATCCAAAATACAGCAAAATTGTGAAATATTATTACAATTTAAAATAACTGTTTTCTATTTGAATATATTTTAAACTGCAATTTATTCCTGTGATCAAAGCTGGATTTTCCGCAGTCTTCAGTGTCACATGATCCTTCAGAAATCATTCTAATATGATGATTTGATGCTCAAGAAACATTTATTATTATTATCAATGTTGAAAACAGTCATGTACAATTTTCTTTGATGAATATAAAGTTCAAAAGAACAGAATTTATCTGAAATAGAAAGCTTTTGCAACATTATCACTACCGTTCAAAAGTTTGGGTCAGTAAGACCCCTTTTTTTGGAAAGAAATTAATACTTTTATTTAGCAAGGATGCATTAAATTGATCAAAAGTGACAGTAAAGACATTTATAATGTTGCAAAAGCTTTATATTTCAGATAAATGCTGTTTTTTTATTTTATATTCATCAAATAATCCTGAAAAAACTGTACATAACTGTTTTCAACATTGATAATAATAATCATAAATGTTTCTTGAGCATCAAATCATCATATTATAATGATTTCTGAAGGATCATGTGACACTGAAGACTGGAGTAATGATGCTGAAAATTCAGCTTTGATCACAGGATATAAATTACAGTTTACAATATATTCAAATAGAAAACAGCTGTTTAAAATTGTAAAAAATATTTCACAATTTTACTGTTTTTGCTGTATTTTGGATCAAATAAATGAAGCCTTGGTGAGCAGAAGAGACTTCTGTTGAGGAGGATAGGGGTAAGTTAGGACAGTTATGGTGGTATGGGTAGGTTAAGGTGTAATTACAGTGTAATTATAGATGTAATTACATACATTAATAACAGCTGTAATGACATGCAGGTATAAATATAAGTACAATGTAAAGACGTGTGTTGTATCAAATAATTAATTTAAATGTTAGAACATACACTTGATATAAAGTGTGACCAGGTTGGTCTAAATCACAAACTTGTTTCTGTTCTCGTTTTCAGTTCAGGGTCAGTTTGGCTGTAATAATCTCACCCTGATGCTTGACTCCATATTAATAACACCATTCTGATATCTCTTCAATATGAATTCAGCTACATGGTATTAATTTCACTGGCTGTGTCGTCCTGTGACCTTCTGCATGGAGACCTGCAGCAGATAGCGGACACTGCGAGTGTATGGATCGCTTTGAGCTTTTAGTTTCAGCCATTTTCTCATGTCTCTGTGTGTGTTGTCACGTACCAGGTCAGCATGTGTGAGTCTGTATAAATGTATTGCATGTGCATGCCACCATTTCAGAGGTCTCTCACATGACAGCGAGCGTGGAGGACTGGAGGTCAAGTGATTTGCCCCTGGGTCAATTGACTGCAGCTCTTCTAACTTCCAGCCATTAGCCGGAGTCCCCTGGCAGCGCGAGCCGCCGCTTTGATGAGATTTAGCTGGACTCATTCTTAATGTGATATGAAGACCCTAAAATTTGTTTGTTATGAAAGCTCCTCCTTTAAAGTCAATTTATTACCACACTAAGCAGGCTGGTTTTGGGCCGGATTGAGTCTGCTGTTCTCCTCTATGGATTTTCTCTCATGTTTTTACTCAGAAATGATGCAAGAATTAAACACAAGGGTCAGTATTCCTTCTTTTTTTTAGTTTCAGTGACCTTAATACAAAGAGAATATGTTATGGAAAAGCAGTATTTGTCCAAATGAAGTCCTTAGCAATGCATATCCACTCACAAAAATACAATTTTGATTCATTTACGGTAGGAAATTTACAAAATATCTTCATGGAACATGATCTTTACTTAATATCCTAATGATTTTTGGCATAAAAGAAAAATTGATTTGTATTGTTGGCTATTGCTACAAATATACCCGTGTGACTTAAAATGATTTCTGAAAGATCATGTGACACTGAAGACTGGAGTAATGATGCTGAAAATTCAGCTTTGCATCACAGAAATAAATTATATTTTAAAGTATATTAAAATAGAAAACCATTATTTTAAATTGTAATAATATTTCACTGTTTTTTCTGTATTTTTGATCAAATAAATGCAGGCCTGATGAGCAGAAGAGACTTCGTTCAAAAACATTAAAAATAGGAATGTGTCCAAACTTTTGACTGGTACTATATACATACATATATAATCAAATAATGTGAATAATTACAATATCCTGAATGACCTGCAACTATTTTCGACATTAAATTGAAGTATTCTGCATGAATGTACATTCTGAAAACACTACAATATGCTGTCTGCTATATAAAATGTTCAAAATCACTGCGTCACACACAGATTAACATTTGCACAAACACAAAGATAGATGCACACACACTAACAGCACATAGCTTTATTACCAATACATAAATCATAATGTTTCAACAAAAGCTGAAGTTCATTTCCTCCACTGAGCTGTTATCTTGGTTTGGTGGTGTATATAAGACGCTTTGGCCGAGTAATTTATTACTTTTGCTGAATGGATAATGGCAGACTTAGTCTATTACCCCAAGCTTTGTTAAAGCCCTGAATGCATTTTAACCTGCACTTTACCAAATCACCCAACGCTTAAAAGGGATAGTTCACCCAAAAATGAATATTCTGTCATCATTTACTCACTCTCAAGTTGTTCCAAATGTGTGTGACTTTCTCTTTTCTTTAAAACACAAAGACATTTTGAATTATTTTTGTAAACGTCGAAAGTCATTGGGACCCTATTAGTCGCTTTAGTCACCCGGACGGTCCCCCGAGAACTACATTTTCCCCTAGGGCCATTTTCCTGGTTACATTCGCACCGTCAGTAGGAACTCTGAAGTGACGTAAGCAGTCACTTCCGTCCTGCGCTCTGGTTGTTTTGCGGGACTTTAATTTTGACACACAGCGCTCCCATTCTCTGTCTTCATTAGTTTATGATCTGTTTAACAGTCCTATCTAATACGCTAATAGATAGAAATGTTAAACAAAGCATTTGCCGTGCTTTTGATGCCCATAATCATGATTCGGTGTGTCCCTTCAAAGTCGTGTTGGATTTCCTCCTTAGCGTAAAGGTTGAGAAGTGCCTGTACATCGTCGATGTTTTCCATGTTTGTGAAGTAAGTATATGTAAACTGTGTGTTTACGCGACTTTTTAAAAATGCTGTGTGTCAGTGATTCACATGCGTTTGGCCACTAACATCACTGGTACACTGTAAAAAAAAAAAAAAAAAAAAAAAAAAAATTCATGATTTGTTATCACAACATTTTTTCTTTAGTCAAATCAACATAGATAAAAATTGTGTTTCAGATAACATAAGTCTCTGAGTTTCTGTTGATTAAATCAATTGTGAAGCTTGGTTTAATCAACAGAAACCCCAAATATTATGTTATCTGAAGCTTGTCAAATTTGCCCCTATTTGGGTGTGAGCAAAAACACGCCGTTTTTGTGTGTGTCCCTTTAAATGCAAATAAGCTGCTGCTCTCAAGAAGAGGGCGGAGTTTTCAAGAGCTTGTGTTAGCAACGGCAATTACCTCACGCAGACTCACTTAAAATGTTAGAAACTGCTCAGCCTTTTATGTTCAAAATGGAGTCGGACAATGATGGAGAGACTCAAGAAGAAGTGACAACATGTAGAATACAACAGGACGTTTCTGAATGGTTAGTTGATGAATTTATGTAGCTGATGTGGAGTTAACTGTCTTAAAGTCATTGATTAGCATATTCTGTCATGATAATCTATAAATCGCTTGTGTGGGAACTGTTGTAAAATCCTTCAGAGCCAGAGAATATATGCTGCATGAAGACAGAACAGGTATAGTTTAGTTTAATTATAACTTGTCATGTTGTCATCTTGCTTTTATGACATGCTATTGCATTTGTGTTACGTACTGTATTGCAATAACATGGCCTCACCCCTTTGTTGCGTGTTCTCGGGGGCGGGGTTTATGTAAATTTTAGGGTTTGTGATGTCACTAACCCAGGAAGAAGCTCGTTGTAGTCCCTACCAGCCGTTTGTTGTAGTCCTTAAACAGAGAATTCTGTAAAAGAAAATATTGAACTTTGATCATCATAACTTTGCAGATGTTGTTTATGATCAAACAGCAACATTACACACTACCTAAAGTTAAAAAAGTGGAATCATAATCAACCACCCCTTTAAGATAACAAATCATGAAAATGTTTTTTTTTTTACAGTGTATTAATAGTTAGTAAGGTAGTTGTTAAGTTTAGGTATTGGGATATAGAATATGGTCATGCAGAATAAGGCATTAATATGTGCTTTATAAGTACTAATAAACAGCCAATATCCTAGTAATATGCATGCTAATGCAACTAGTTAAAGAGTTAGTTCACCCAAAAATGAAAATTCTGTCATTAATTATTCACCCTTGTCATTCCACACCCGTAAGACCTTCGTTCATCTTCAGAACACAAATTAAGATATTTTTGATGAAATCCGAGAGGTAAATGATCCAGAAAGGTACTAAAGACATCGTTAAAACAGTCATGTGACTGCAGTGGTTCAACCTTAATGTTATGAAGAGACGAGAATACTTTTTGTGCGCAAAAACAAAACAAAAATAACAACTTTATTCAACGATCTCTTCTCTTCCCTGTCATTATCCTTATGCAGTAAGAACAGTGAAGCTTCCGTGTTTACATCCGAATGCCGGCTCAGTATTGGCCAAAGCTGATCACGTGACTCATGCGTGTGATGCTGACGCAGGAGCCGGCCAATAATGAGTCGGCGTTCAGACGTAGAACCTGGAAGCGCTGGACGTAAACAACGTATGAGAATGACACAGAAGAGATTGTTGAATAAAGTGGTTATTTTTGTTTTGTTTTTGCGCACAAAAAGTATTCTCGTCTCTTCATAACATTAAGGTTGAACCACTGCAGTCACATGACTGATTTAACGATGTCTTTAGTACCTTTCTGGACCTTGAAAGTGTTGATTATATTGCTGTCTATAGATACCTCTCGGATTTCATCAAAAATATCGTAATTTGTGTTCTGAAGATGAACGAAGGTCTTACGGGTGTGGAACGACATGAGGGGGAGTAATAAATGACAGAGTTTTCAGTTTTGGGTGAACTAACCCTTTAACTAGTGAGAATTGAACCCTAAACTAAAGTGTTTCCAGTAATTCTCGTCTTAGCAAACACTACCAGTTATGTGCTTTCATGCAACTGCTGCAGTCTTTATAAAGTTCCTGAACTTCAGATTCATTGTGACATGAGCGTCGTGTCTCTCTGTGGCGTCTCTGGAGGTCTGGCAGCAGCAGGGTTTGCTCAGCCTGAGAGACGGAGGTCATTTCGGGCCGTCAGCGGGACACGAGGTCCTCCTCTGACCACTGACCACATCACTCCTGAGAAACCATCAGATTTCTCTCATGTTGCACTTTCCAGTTCAGAAGCTGAACTAAAAGAAAGCAGCCAAGCATGCTCTTTTACAGCCATATCCAAGTAAATTTGCTGCGAGATTAAAGCTTCAGCCCTGTGAGAAAGAGAAAAGCTATTACACGGCTCTTCTTTTGTTGGTAATATCAATGCGACATGCTCGGCGTAGGCCTTTAAGTTCTCGGCGTGGTGAAGAAATCCTTTTAAATGCAGATATGTAATTAATTCTTCATGTTTAGGGAATTAAACATATCTTAGAATGCAGAGGCCGGTGTGTAAGCGCGGTAATTTTATTATGTGGCGGATAAAAGAAGCCGCTGACCCCCACCTCTCCACGACGCTGTATGCTAGCGCCATCACAAAAAACACTCTGCGCCACTACAAATTCATTTCAGACAGCGAAAATGCAAAGTCCATCCTATGATAATAGAGAACAATCGCAATCAGGGGCTCTTTTTCCCCAGGGTACAGTCTGCAGTCAGCATAATGCGTCCAGGCGGGCGCCACGGACATAAAGCGCTTTTCAGAAACAAAGAGAAGGAGCAGGAGTGCATGCCAACACTTATACATCACAGACATATTATTAACCTTCACACGGCAAGGTGCTCTGAGAGAGAGAGAGAGAGAGAGAGAGAGAGAGCGTTCCCGGCCGGCTGTGAACGGCTGTGTCATTCAGTATTGGAGATGAATTCAGTTGTGATAATCGTAGCATCTCTTCTGCAGGTGTAGCTTGAGCTCAGTGCCTTTTTTTAATTAATAAAAACCAAATGGAACGGTGAACGTTTCTTCACCCCAGTCGCCAGCTCTGGCTAATGTGTTGTAATTGACTCTGCAATTTTCTAATTGTGATTGCCATTTTAATTTTACTCTTGACTGTGCAACTAACAGTGTATAATAATTAAAATGGATTGCATACGCTGTACCTGTATGATTCAGCCAGGCTTGAACTTGAACCATAAGTTAACTATTAGGAAACTAAGAGGCTATGATCATTTTTCACACCGCGAGAACTCTTTAGATGAACTGTAAATGGGTAGTTGGGAAGAGATTTGAAGTTAAAATTTACAAGGAAAAGTGTTTTCCCATCGTTTTTGGCCTTCACTATTTACATACAAATATTCTATGTAGTCCCTCAATTAATGTTAGGTTATCATGCATGCATAATAATTATGATATAATTTGCAAAATGCTATTTAAAATAGTTTTAGATGAAGTATAGCACATAACATCGCAGGAATACCCGTGTTTCAAAACATTTTTTTTTTTTTTTTGGTCACACTTTAGTTTAGAGTCCAGTTCTCACTATTAACTACGACTTTTGCCTCAATAAACTCCTAATTACTGCTTATTAATAGTTAGTAAGGTAGTTGTTAAGTTTAGGTATTGATATAGGATATAGGATTAAGGGATGTAGAATATGATCTTGCAGAATAAGGCATTAATATGTGCTTTATAAGTACTAATAAACAGCCAATATCCTACACTCTAAAAAGTGCTGGATTAAAAACAGCCCAAGTTGGGTTGAAAATGGACAAACCCAGTGATTGGGTTGTTTTAACTCGGCGTTTGGGTTAAACATTTGCCCAACCTGCTGGGTAGTTGGAAATTAACATTAATAAATTTAATGAATAATAATGAAACAATAAACATTTATTAAATTGCTTATTAATAAATGTTCACCTTTTGATTATTATTGTTGCCTCTAGTAATTATGTGTCTGATTTTTAATTTCCAACATATTTTGGGTTCATTTTAAGCCAGACATATAGTCATTTTTAAACAATAGTTGAGTTAAATAAAACTGTCTTAACCCAGTCACTGGGTTAAAACAAGCCATTCGCTGGGTTAAAACAACCCAATCGCTGGGTTAAAACAACCCATTCGCTGGGTTAAAACAACCCAACCGCTGGGTTAAAACAAGTCAATCGCTGGGTTAAAACAACCCATCCGCTGGGTTAAAACAAGCCATTCGCTGGGTTAAAACAACCCAATTGCTGGGTTAAAACAACCCATTCGCTGGGTTAAAACAACCCAACCGCTGGGTTAAAACAACCCAATCGCTAGGTTAAAACAAGCCAATCGCTGGGTTAAAACAACCCATTCGCTGGGTTAAAACAACCCAATCGCTGGGTTAAAACAACCCATCCGCTGGGTTAAAACAACCCATTCGCTGGGTTAAAACAACCCAATTGCTGGGTTAAAACAACCCATTCGCTGGGTTAAAACAACCCAATCGCTGGGTTAAAACAACCCAACCGCTGGGTTAAAACAACCCAATCGCTAGGTTAAAACAAGCCAATCGCTGGGTTAAAACAACCCATTCGCTGGGTTAAAACAACCCAATCGCTGGGTTAAAACAACCCATCCGCTGGGTTAAAACAACCCATTCGCTGGGTTAAAATAACCCAACCACTGGGTTAAAACAACCCAATCGCTGGGTTTGTCCATTTTTAACCCAACTTAGGTTGTTTTTAACCCAGCATTTTTAGACTGTAGTAATATTCATGCTAATAAGCAACTAGTTAATAGTGAGAATTGAACCCTAAAGTGTCACCATTGTTTTTCCTTCAGGTTTTATTCATGCTGTCTATTTTAACCATATAAAGTATCAATTTCTTCTTATTTTTTGGTATATAAATATCAGCATCTGCATCAAAGTGCTTATTTTTGTTTGGGCCTCAGAATATTCATATTCTCACTATATCATACTATACGAGCCATAAAAAAGCCTGATGTACTGAATCAAATATGATATGCAAAAACACATATGCAAACTTGCTTTAGATGTTTTTTTATTTAGAAAAAAATCATTTTTCAGACTAATATTTCATGCGTCAGGCTTTACAGGGTTAAAACAATCACGTATCCCTTGAAATGCAGCGTATATCTTTCCTTTCCATTCTTTCCGTTCCGTGTTTTCCTCGATGGCGAATACCTGTTTTCCCCGGATCCCCTTGGGATGTGCGCCTCAGTAATGAAAAAGGTTCCTGCTCAGGTTTTTAAGTGTATGGTCCGAGTGAGGCAGACACTTTCTAATTTAGAGGAAATTTGGTAAAATGGCTAGATTCGTTTTTTCCTCTGCTCGGCCTGTGTTGCGGTTTGTGTTTTCCACAGACAAATGTGGGTCGTTTCCAACCCAACTGTAGAAATTAGCTGATAGACATCAAGGCAGATAACTGAGACCTGCAGCATTAGGATGGGAAAGGACATTAATCTTTCCAAAATTAAAATCCGCGCTGCTGCATTTAGGATTGAGGCCACCGCCATACGCCAGCCGCCCGACCGCCAGTTTTGATAAAACTGTTTAAGGAGAGGGGAGATTTAGATAAATTGCCCGCGGTGCTACTATAAGTGCGGTGGAACAGAGGAGGGGTAGGGAGGGTCCCTGTTAACCAGGAACACGTGGATATGAGCCGGCTGTTTACAGGGACCCCAGTGAGGCCGTCAAGACCACCAAACCTGATAACCTGCTGTTATTGATGTCAGGGAGCCAAAAGCCAGCGCTATCTGCATGTGTTGCATACAATGCAGTGTTTGTGAATGATGGGGTGGTGCATGTTTGCGCTCTGGAGGTGCTTGCAGGATTCTTGACTTTCTTGTCGGAGGTCGACACTAGTGTGGATGTTCCGGCAAACCCGTGTATTTCTTCAATTGCTTGGAGGTTTGGAGAGCACTGGCTAAGAGTATCCCCTGTTCTGAATGATCCCAGAGCTCCAGCGGCGAGATCACGGGGGGCCGGCCTGCTTTACGCTCCAGCAAACGCATGAAGGGTGTATATGTCAATCTAGCCAAGTGACGGGTTGTTCGGGATTAGACGTCTCGTGTGCGGATACCTGCTGCTAATGTGCTGAGGCGCTGCTAAAATGAACAACTGGAAAATATACACAATCATTCTCCTGCTGCACAGACAGCATACGTTGGGTTTTTGATGTTGGTTCCCAAAATGGGACTGATGTGCTGGTGTCCTCAGCGGGTTTTTGAAAGGAATCACCCAATAATGAAAATTCTGTAATGAAAATATGGCGACACAAACATCAGACCTCAATAGACCAAATGCCATGATGTGCAGAAACCAAAGAGGGTTGATGTTTGATCCATATATATTTATATATATATATGCATTGATCAATTTTGTAATTGGCTTGCATTTCAATCTGTTCATCATACAAGGTGATCAATGAAGATTTGGAATATACTAGTCAAGTACTATAGATTAACTCTTGTGGATCAATTAAAAAAAGTTACTCTGAGGTCCTTAGATGAAAAAAATGTCCATGTCAAAAAACTTGGGAGTACAGACTAAAGTTTGGTTAAAGAAGACCCTTGGTAGATTATTGTTGAAGTAAAAAAGTAGAGTAGTAAAAGTAAAAAAGTTATAGAGGTTTAAGTTTATGAAAAATGATTTATGAGCAAATTTTTATATAAAATATATATTTTATAAAACATGTTGAGCACAAACAATACTAAAAAATCAAAGCCATAAATCTAAACAAGTTGTGTTCCAGATTTGAGGTTGATATCTCAAAAAATGAGCTTTCAGTAAGATTTTGTTTGGGTGAAATCAAAATTTTCCCATTAGATGCCAGTAAAGCTCCGCTGGTACACACAGTGGTTGGATTTGTGATTTTTTTTAGTAAACACATACAAACCTCACTCTGACATCCACACCAACACAACCACACAATTATAGTTACATAATTAATCCAATTGGTTCTATAAATACAGCAAAAGCAGAAAACAGGAAAAAAGCGAGTATTTGCTTTATACACCAAATCTGAGAAAATGGCACCATCTGATAAAAAATAGTAAATATTTTAATTTTGAAGCCTTGCCAATAGAATGAAAGTCTATTAACAAAGACTGCATCATTTTATAGTTAAATGACCCTGGGATTAAAAATTGCAGTTTTAATGGGTTTCAATGGGGACGTTTTTGTCCATTAAAGGAAATGAGGGTGAAATAGTAAAATTCCAATAAAAATACACACTTGTGCCAAAATTCACGCTGTTGGCATTAACACAGACAAATAAGGATACACAAGGGTTAATATCAAGCTATCATTATGTCATTTTTGGACCCTTTTTGGATCACATTGAATTTCATAATATGGACAACAAGAGCTGAAACATTCTTTAAAATATCTTCTTTTGTGTTCTGCGGATAAAGAAAGCCATGTGGATTTGAAATGTCATGAGTGGGCGTAAATGATGAGAGAATTTTCATTTTTGGGTGAACTAAACCAGGAAGATTCCCTCGGATAACCAGTTTCAGCAGAGAGATAATGCTGGTCGACCAGCTTCACCAGTTATTTTTGCTGGTAAAACCATATGAGATAATATATATCATACATAATAAAGCCTGTTAAGCCAATGAGGTAAAACTCTGCTGTTGATAATCGTTGACCAAATTCTAGCACTACAGTTTCTTCGCACACCATTTTCTGAGCATTAAACGTAGAAATTTACCACTTCCGACTTTGGCTGGACCGCAGTATTGGTGTCATTGTCTCAAAACACCTATCTAACTATCCTAGCAGAAAAATACACGGATGCTCCGTATGTCCGCTCCCATGTCATCATAATCTCCCCAACAGACCGCCATGAAATTGACATTTAAGAATAACTGGACAAGTGGAAAATAATGCAATTCTGCAAGGTACATTTCAGGCGTATAGACAGAATGCGTGTGTCTGGATGTGCGGGGTGGGTTAGGATGCCGATGGCAAAAAGCGGCAGATTACCAGGCTCATGGCGGTGAGATAGAGGCACCGACCCGGCTGAGTGTCTTATCTGCGACGGCCAGCGCTGGTCTGGGACCTGTCTGCCAGCCCTCCGCACCTGTCCCGCAGCCCACCATTGACCAGCTCCCCTCTCCTCCAATAAACAAGCAATTACTGACCCAAACAACTGTCAGGGACTATGATCAAATAATTTAGCCAGAGTGAGAGGACCTTAATACAGGTCAATTTCACTCTGTTAGGCATGGTGGCTGAGGAAAACCGAGGGACAGCGTTTCCAGCCTGTCAGGGGAATGCTATTGCCGCTGCCGAATTTAAAGGTTACGTGCTGCGGTCCTGAAATATTCTATTCCACGCAGGGCCGGGATTCCATCACAACCAGAAGCCACTGCACCAGTCCTGCATTGAGCGTTGTAATGGGTTATATGGGTATTAAACTGATAACTGAATAAGATATGGTGTGGGATGGGGGGTGTACATATGTATATATGACATATATGTTTAATATCTGTTATATGTTTAATTATTATTTTAATCACCTCTTTAGCAAACAGCAAAACCTTTTTAAAGGGATAAGTATTAAAGGGACAGTTCACCCAAAAATGAAAATTATCCCATGATTTACTCACCCTTAAGCTATCCTAGGTGTATATGACTATCTTCTTTCAGACGAACTCAATCGGAGTTATATTAAAATATATCCTGGCTCTTCCAAGATTTTTAAGCTCAAAAAATGCATCCATTCATCATAAAAGTAATCCATACGACTCCAGTGAGTTAATAAAGCTAGTTATTTTAGTTTATAAAGTTTTAAATATGGATATTTTTCTTACAAAAACCCATCGCTTCGCTTCAGAAGGCCTTTGTTAACCCTCTGGAGCCATATGGGTATCTTTTATGATGAATGGATGAACTTTTTTGGGCTTGAAAATCTCGCCCCCTGTTCACTACCATTATAAAGCTTTGAGGAGCCAGGATATTTTTTAATATAACTCCGATTGTGTTCGTCTGAAAGAATAAAGTCATATACACCTAGGATGGCTTGAGGGTGAGTAAATCATGGGAAAATTTTCATTTTTTGGGTGAACTAACTCTTTAATATTTCTTCTTTATTTCTGCATCATTATTTTTCATTATTTTACTTCTTTAAAAACTGCAAAGCATTGCTTATTTCCAGATTTAAATACAAAACTTCTGATATTTTCGGCATTGTCTCAGACTCCCCAGAGTTAAATCAACTCTGCTCAGAGAACACATGGTCCCTCTCTACATAGAGTTAAAATAACACTGAACCAGAGTTAAAGTTAATGAGATAATATGCTGTTTGTGGAGTTGTTTAATCAGATCTTGAGAGATTTAATGTCTTTTGTATTCAGTTGAGTTCATCTTAGGCTGTGGCTGGAAGTCAGTTGTAGTTCTTGTGTTTCTCTTCAGTGATTCTGCTTGTTAACAGCAGGTGTTCATCACTAATGCTCAAACATCACTTAATCACTTAATTATCTCATTAACTTTAACTCTGCTTCAGTGTTACTTTAACACTATATAGAGAGGGACCATATGCAGAGTTGATTTAACTATGGGGATTTTGCTGTCCAGTAACACAATCCGCACCAATTCATTCATGATGAACCATTTATTTCCCCCTCTAAACGAGTCGGCCGTGCTGTTTATGACGCGCCGTCACATTTCTGCGGGTGTTTCGAGTGAGGAGGACAAACATTAGCTTTGTTCAGATTCAACTAATCTTGCTCAGCCTTCTCCAAAGTACAATCTCAGCTACCATCTAACCTTGGTCCAGACTATTATCAGATCTGGATCTAATTGAACCTTCATGGAATAAACCTTGTCCAGTCACAGGGCACAGAAATCTTGATATACTCCACAAGAGTCGTCCATGACATGGGGTCTCCAGCTACTAACGCTGCTTTTCCACCATTGGGCCAAACCGCTCTCGTTGCTTAACCGTTACATTCCAGGCCAGCCGTTACGGATATGGTTTCATCTTCCGCTGTGGGTCTGATAACGGATCTCTTTGGAATGTAATACAAATGCGGAAGTTGTTGCCTTGCTATAAGGCAACAGTTTACAGATGATATGACATGTAAATATGTCATTATTTCTTTTAATTTTATTATTAACTTGCATTAACTTCACTCAAATAGCGTGGAAAAGCGGCTTAACTTTCCATTTAGCACCAGCCTTTGTGTGTAACTGTGTACAATACAATGTGTGCAAACACTGTGAGATGTTTTTGTGTGGTAAAAGGTATCAAACCAATTTTATAGGCTTTTTAAAAAAAAGAATAATTAAAATAGTCAAACGTAAACCATTTGGTAATGCTGGTTGATGGCTTCATCCTCCTCTTCCTCCTAGTGATTTCTCTTTAAATAGAAAAGACAAGGCCTGGAGGCTTTCGCAAGCTTATTATGGTAATAATTAGGAGACTGATTTTATCTCAGCCTGTACAATCACAGTGAGAGGCAATGGCTAAATAAACAGCCAAAGTCCTTGTGTCCCCAAGGGCTGTTCAGTGTAATTAAAATCAATAGGTTCTTCCTCCCAGGGCCTCTTTAACCCACCCAGCTAAGCCAAGGTTCTTTTATTGTTAAGCAGTCCTCATTCACTTCTCCCACCGTGACATATAGAGCTTCTCATGTTCACGCTTCCATTACGCTAAATTGATGTATTAAGACTTAAAAAATGAGAATATTGTTGCGGATCTGCGGTAGGCATCATTAGGGATAAGTGAGACGGCTTTATCAACAATCAGCGTCCAGTTATCCGGTAAGGATGGGGAAGGTTAGTTGACCTTGACTGGGACTCGCCACTCATTCAAGGATTTTTTTTGGGTGTTTTTGGTATGACAAATAGATACTGTTATTAAATTTAAGCTTATTATTTAACTTTGGCTCATTTGAAATACATTCGACTACATTTTGGCAAAAATGTTCCTACATACAATTCACTGCAGTTTCCAGCTGAAATGAACACTAAAGGCAGTAAAACACCAACAATTTCTATTCCATTTCACACAAATTATGATTACAGCAGCAGAACTTATTTTCGCTGGCTTCACAATACTGTTATGACCTCAAAAAACTCTGGGCTGTTTAATAATCCCACATCTGCAATGGAGAAAAATTATATCGCTTATGCCGCATTACGTTGATATTTAAGCAGGAAAGCAGGAAAAAAGCACACGGATTCCGATATTCTCTGATCAGTTTCAGGCATCATTCATACACTAAAAAAATTCTGGGTTAAAAACAACCCAAGTTGGGTTGAAAATGGACAAACCTAGCGGTTGGGTTAACTGTTTGCTCAACCTTCTGGGTAGTTTTATTTAACTCAACTATTGTTTAAAATTACTGTATAGCATGCTAAAAATGAACCCAAAAATATGTTGGAAATGAACATTTATTAATATATTTAATGAATAATAATTAAACAATAAACATTAAATTGCTTATTAATAAATGTTCACCTTTTGATTATTATTCTTGCCTCTAGTAATTATGTGTCTGATTTTTAATTTCCAACCTAATTTGGGTTCATTTTAAGTCAGCCATATAGTCATTTTTAAACAATAGTTGGGTTAAATAAAACCTAACCCAAACATTTAACCCAACCGCTGGGTTTGTCCATTTTCAACCCAACTTGGGTTGTTTTTAACCCAGCATTTTTTAGAGTGTATGTCATTGAAAAAGCAACAGTGGCAATTGACGTCAACCATGATCACATGACTCTTTTCAATGGCACAATAGAGGATGAAGACTCAACCCAATGCTGGCCTTTAAAAATGGTGCGGAAAGCAAAATCTTGTATTATCATTTCATCTGCGTCCATCACAAATCATGACGTTTTTACTTCCTTTTCAGCCTAATCTTTTCCGTGTCAGTTCGTCTACCTTGGATTGTTTCTCTAGTGTAAATGCAGATATCGGATATGGGTCACTAATTGTTTAAGCGTCAAATACGATTCATATTGTTGGTTTTGTCAAGCTTACATTTAAGTTTTCCTCTGTTTTGGAATTTCTGAATGTGATGATAACCATTTCACATACGCTAGTCCCCTAAATGATGATCTTGGAAAGCTTTTATCGTTTTTAGCCGTACACATAGGTTACATGAGCAGCACTTTTCATCAGATGTCTTTAGACGATCATTTGCCATCGGTTAGCAGAAACGCTAGCGAGCGATTTCGGTGAAACGATTCCCCGCTTGACAAATGAGACATCATGAGTTGTATGAAGCTCGACGCAAGCCGTCCTTCCTGTTCCTGCTATGCACATCAGTCCGCTGATGCAGTTGTTGCACAGATGACAACATGGCAGTGCCAGATCCTCTAATAGCCCTCTGCCTGACAGAGTCTGTCGTGATGAATCGCACAGCTCTTCCCTGGCTTTTCAGACTTAATTTTCTGAAGATTGCTTGCCCATTCAAGAGGAGAGGGACCTGATTCGCACTCCTGTCCAGGAGCCTGGGGCCCTGATGAGATGTCACTATTGTTCAGCCAAGCCTTTGGCATGGAGGCTTAACTACAAGTGGCTGCTTTTAAGACATTGGCCCGAATTACTTGACTGGCGAAGCTAAATAGCAATTAGACAGCTCGCCCACCAAACGGAAATTAGAAATTTGCCAGTGGGCTTAAGATGGGACTGAGCTTTCCTTCCCGCGCAAACACTTTCAGACCACCAACAGGAGCTACTATCTGACGCCAAATGGCCGTCCGAACGGCATTCCTTTCTCTTCTTCGGAAAAGCTGAAATTTCTCTCCGGTGGACATTCAGAGTGTTTTCTGGCTGTATTGGATCATTTCCGTCAGCTTGCCGGCGTGTTGTTTACACAGACTGATATCTTTTGTCACAACGAATATCATAGTTTGTCAATCAAACGTCAGGTTATGATGGTCTCTCGTCTAGTTTGCACCTTCCTTATTACAGCAATCATGATTCTCTGAGCACATGAGATTCTCATTTGAGGCAGAGGTAATGTTTGATAAACAGATGCAATAGGGCAAGAGCAGTTTAGTCAGTCTCATCGACTCAGAAACAGATCGTCCTGTCACCCGCAATGAACTCTCATTCGCAGAGATGAGACACGGCCATATTTAACTGCATTTTGAACTCGCATATTTGCATGAACATTATTTTGTCCACACAAGTTCAGACCGGCTATCAGACTCTCGGTTTCTCTTTTCATAGTGATGGCAGAGCGAAATGCAGTTGGAGAATGAATCAGATGGACAGAATGAAATCCTGCTGTGAAAGACTAACAGATCTGTTCCCGAGAGCTCTAATCCACTCGCACTCACTTATCTTCTGTGACAATGAGGCTTCCTCTCAGACTACAGAACTTTCCCGTTGTACTTTGTCTTCCTGAAGCAAATTTGTCTTGTCTAAGTGTCTTATACCTCCAAGACAAACAGTTTACCTCTGGCAGATACAGATTTTGTCAATGCTTGAATGTTGACTGTCAGCTAATCTCCTCGTGCTGTTGGACGAGAACAGACTTCCCACAACAGATTTCTGCATGTCTGTCCATAAACGCAGGAGACTCCGAAAGTGATGACTGAAACGGATAACATGAAAATCATTTGCCCGACACCCTCAAGTGCCAGATGACATTTCTACATTATAAAAAGCGGTAACATGCAATGAGCTGTTTGTGCCTGATTTAACCCATTAAATGTTGCTGTAAATGAATGTATTCACCCAGATAACAAAAATATGTTCTTTAAATGTTTTGGTAATGTTCCCATTAAGCTATGAAAACAAATGTTCTGAACATTCAAAATGTCCCTTTCTTGAACATTACGTTTGAATGTTCTCTGAACGTTCTGAAACAAGTAATAAATAGTATTTGAATAACATTAGATGAACATCCAACTAAAACACTCCATAAAAACGTTCCATGAATGTATGAATAATATCTTTTAAAAATATTATTAAAGACCAGATAACATTGAATAAACATTATATTAAAGGGAACCTATAATGCCCCTTTCACAAGATGTAATATAAGTCTCTGGTGTCCCCAGAATGTGTCTGTGAAGTTTCAGCTCAAAATACCCCACAGATCATTTATTATAGCTTGTCAAATTTGCCCCTATTTGGGTGTGAGCAAAAACACGCCGTTTTTGTGTGTGTCCCTTTAAATGCAAATGAGCTGCTGCTCCCGGCCCCCTTTCCAGAAGAGGGCGGAGCTTTAACAGCTCGCGCTTCGGTTGCTCAACAACAACAAAGCTGGAGAATCTCACGCAGACAAAATGACGAAAGTGTTCAGCCTTACATTGTTCAAACCGGAGTCGACACTGATGGAGAGACTCAGGAAGAAGTTACAACTTTTAGACGTTTCTGAATGGTTAGTGGATAAATTTATGTAGTTGCTGTGGAGTTGATTCAACTCATCGACTAGCATGTGCCGTCATGTTAATCTTTTGTGCAAATCCAGCGTTGAATTGACCCTCGTTTGTGAAGCAGTCTGGCGTAAAATGACGCCATGTCAACAACACTCTACTACAACAACTCTTCCTCTTCTCTAAAGCAGCCCAACACGGCCCCGCCCCCTTTGTTACATGTTCTCGGGGGCGGGGTTTATGTAAATTTTAGGGTTTGTGATGTCACTAACCTGGGAAGAAGCTCATTGTAGTCCCTACCAGCCGCTTGTTGTAGAAAATTTCTCCCCTTGCATTGAACTTTGAGCGTCGTAACTTTGCAGATGTTGTTTATGCTCAAACAGCAACATTACACACTAACTAAAGTTAAAAAATTAAAATCATAATCAACCACCCCTTTAATGTTATTGGGAAAATGTTTGTTCTTTGAGAGAACCTTGTCAGAACGTTCTGAGAACGTTCCCTGTTAGCTGGGTAGGTTGATTCAGCAATATTAAATACAATTTTTGACTTGAAACCAGATTTTAAGCAAGCAGTACAGTAATTTTTAAACAATAGTTGAGTTAAATAAAACTACCCAGCAGGTTGGGCAAATATTTAACCCAATCACTGGGTTTGTCCATATTCAACCCAACTTGGGTTGTTTTAAACCCAGCACTTTTAGATTGTATGAACTGTCGTCGTATAGAAATGGAAGAAAGTCACATGGGTTTGAAAGAAAGAATGATGACATTGGCTGAACTTCTCTAACCTGTGATTTTGGTCACGGGGTTTGAATCCTATAATCCTGGTTCCGTGTACAATTAACGATTTCACGTAGAAGACGAGAGGGATTTTTCTCTTGGTGTAAGTTAAATGCCAGTGCTGGCCATCTTAAAATAAAGCGTCCCGGATGGAAAGTGACAGGGAGAACACAGCCGTGGCCGTCACTTGCTCGCTTTGACAAAGTGCAGCCATTATGCAAGCGTGACAGTATTTCTCTGAGGGCAATTTCTAAAAATTATTTCAACAATGTAACGAGTGAAATGTCACCACTCGCTAATTATGTTTATGCTAATTGTTAATTAGGCTCTCAATGAGCATTGTCTTAATTAACAATGGCTGTGAAAATATGTGCAGGGCAGTAGAAACATAAATGAGTCCAGTAATTGCCAGCCTCCGGTGATTAACACAGATATATTGCGATTTTACTGCTTCCGTTACAATGAATTTTTATTTTTGGTAATAATTTGTCTGTCTACTTAACAGCGAGGGTTGGTAGAACAGACGAACAATCATCTTGATTTAACTAATGCAGTCTTTTATGCCATCAAGGTTTTGTTTTGTTTTGAGTATGCAAATGTCTATAAATCTTTATTAAGCAAATATTATGTTGACTAACTTTACCATGCTTGACATGGTAAAATAAATATGTAATATATAAAAAAGTGTTATACATCTAATATACACTATACTGTAATGCGTCTTTGCATAAACTGAAACATCTTCTGTTATATATATATATAAATAATGAATGCCATCATTTCATATTGTTTGCTTTCATGACCCAAATTGCCAATTATTTGCCAATGTTCAATCAGCTTAACTAAATGAACAGTTATTAACGATTGACTAAGAACTCATGAACAAGTTGTGAATATTGTACAATTGCTCCAGAGTGGAACATCTTGTCTTAATTATCCATCCTGAAGTCATGGATAGAGCCATTCAGAGGCTTGATTGAATTTGACATGAACAGGGAAGCGTTTGTGAATGAAGATGACAACAGTGCAATACTAATGACTATTCAAAAATATTAATTTCCATACTATGGTTTTAACAGCCCCATCTGCTGTATGTCATATAGCACCAAGAAACCCATTGTTTAGTCATGTATTCTTGTGCACATTTTATTTGCTAGTCTCTCCTTACACCGTAAGTTATACATCTGTTTCACTAGTTTTAAAGTAAAGCACACTCTGCACACCAAATGTCATTTTGCTGACAGCAGTAAAGCGATGCTTTACAGGTTGTAACATTGTAGCCAAATAAAAGGGATTAATGGTAGTTTCAGCTGGCAGGGACAATAAAAGAGGAAACCAATTATTTGAAACCAGCAAAGCTGTGAAGACAACTTATTTTTGTTGGCTGTTTTCTTTTTGCCGTAGTCTAGACTTTATCTACTGGTAAAAAGACTCTGTCTTTATGTCTCTGATGACTCACAGATATCTCTAGAATTGGAGATAATGATAATCTGCCGCTATAAAGAGACTTTTGTAAATGTTTCAGTTTTCCACTCTTCAGAGTCCACCTGCGACAGTTCAACCACTGTTATTAGTGTGAAATATAAAAGTCAGCCAAGAATTTCACTAAAGTACAATATATGAACAGTGAATATATGTATGTTGAAATTCAAATTTAGATTATTAAAGGGATAGTTCACCCTAAAATGAAAATTAAGTCGTCATTTACTCACCCATCCTATTGTTGCTCTCTTAAGGAGAATGTTTTTAAAGGGGACATATAATGAAAATCTGACTTTTTCCATATTTAAGTGCTATAATCGGGTCCCCGGAGCATCTACCAACCTAGAAAACATGAAAAGGGACAACCCAGTAACTTTGTTTTGACAAGCCTTTATCGGAAAGCATGTGAAAAAACGACCCGCTCAGATTTCGCTCCCCTAGTGACGTAGGAAGGGGATCTTATTATAATATTACCGCCCCTTATTCTGCATGTTTCCACCCACGGCGCCGCCATTTTGTTTTCGCAAGCGAAAACGGTGTACCAGTTCTAACGCCATGGCAAAAGTTCGAGCAAAGCATGCTAACTGTTCTGTCGTTGGCTGCACAGACGAGCGCTGAACACTATTTAGAGTCTCGTTAGCTTAAGTTGACCCTGGCAAGCTTGTTTGCTAAAAAAGAAGCGTTTCTGGCCGAGCGATATTTTGGAAAAAATATTAGACCATTCACAGCATTTGATAGCAATCATAAACGTTAGCCTGGTGTGTATGGATCTGTTTGGCAAACAGGTACGCTATGTATAGTGGGCGTCCATACAAAAGATTAACATGACGGCACATGCTAGTCGATGAGTTGAATCAACTCCACAGCAACTACATAAATTTATCCACTAACCATTCAGAAACGTCCTAAAAGTTGTAACTTCTTCCTGAGTCTCTCCATCAGTGTCGACTCCGGTTTGAACAATGTAAGGCTGAACACCGTCATCATTTTGGCTGCGTGAGATTCTCCAGCTTTGTTGTTGTTGAGCGACCGAAGCGTGAGCTGTTAAAGCTCCGCCCTCTTCTGGAAAGGGGGCGGGGAGCAGCAGCTCATTTGCATTTAAAGGGACACACCCAAAAACAGCGTGTTTTTGCTCACACCCAAATAGGGGCAAATTTGACAAGCTATAATAAATGATCTGTGGGGTATTTTGAGCTGAAACTTCACAGACACATTCTGGAGACACCAGAGACTTATATTACATCTTGTGAAAGGGACTTATTTTACATTATCCTGCCCATATACAAGTCTAGAATCATATCCAATATTAAGCCTGAAGACTTAACCATCAGAATATCACATTAATAGGTTTTATGGATGAAGCCAGTTTCATCTGTGTGAGGCAGTGGTGCTCTCTCTCTGATCAAATGAATATAGACAGATTGATCAAGAGATGGAGTGAATGCTCTTCAGTATAAGTGTGTATGTATGGTGGATTTACAGGCAGCACCCTGTGTGTTCATTTAGCTTATAGGACTCCTGGTTTCAATGCATTTAAACAGCTTCTGTCGGCTGTGGTGCACAATTTAGAGCTCCATCTGCAAGTGCAGCAGCAGATACCAGAGCGGCCCTGCATAAATCCCCACAAACAGACCCGCGAAAGTAAGAAGAATCCAGACTGTCATCAATACGTCCCCTCGACTCACTGGCCAGGGAATGTTTATCAGCGAGCCGAACGGCCGTATTGCATATTGACTGAGGCCCCGTAACCTCCGCGTGACACGAGAGCAGAGCCTCTCACCTGAAGACATCGTCCCAGCGCACGTTTGTCTCCTGCTTTCTCCGTCCTCAAGGGAGATCATAAAGAATACTGATAATATGATCATTTTATAATTATTATTATATATGGTGAAACAAAAAAAGGAAAAGAAAAAATGTCCAGATCACATATATTTTGCATAATGAAAATGAAAAATATTTTTTTTGCATTGTGAATATTTTCATCACAGTTACACAAATATCCCCCCAAAATTCTCATTACCAGAATTAATCCGTCGATATATATATACATTTTTTTGATTCTGATAAAAATACTATGATGCAATGCTATTTTTTCACATGCGTAAACACTTTTTAAACCATCTCTCTAAATGTTTCTGCGTTATAGCAAAGAGAAAACTTTTTTATGCATTACTGTAATGAGAATTGTGGGGAAAATGTGATTAATTTTCCAAACTGTCGTTGAAAATGTCATAATATAAACCATTAAAGGTCATTAAATCAAAAGTGACAGTAAAGTTTACGTTGTATTACAAAAAAATAAAATATATCACGGTTTCGACAGAAATATGAAGCAGCTCAACTGTTTTCAACATTGATAATAATCATAAATGTTTCTTGAGCAGCAAATCATCATATTAGAATGATTTCTGAAGGATCATGTGACACTGAAGACTGGAGTAATGATGCTGAAAATTCAGCTTTGATCACAGGAATAAATTACATTTTAACTAGAGATGCACCGATATATCGGCCAATAATCGGTATCGGCCGATAAAAGCAAATTTTCACACTATCGGCCAATAGTTTAAAAATCAGGGCCGATATATCCTGTCAATCAGAAGAGGGCAGGAAAATGCACTGAATTTGTGATTTGTGTAAAAAAAAATGCTAAGAAACCAGTTTGATGTTCAATATTAATAGTAATTATATGAATTAATAACATTCAGAAAGTTAATTTAATCTTCAGAATTTAGTTAATGTGTGTTAATATTAATCTGAGTAATGTGTTTGTTTATAACTGATACCAGTTACTCTGAAACAAGTTGATGAAATGGAGAGAATAAAGTTAATATTTGCATTTCTTTCAAAATATAATAATTTAAAAAATATTGATTAATTATAATTATCATTGATTTAAACCCCCAAACTATCGTTATCGGCAGATATCATCGTATCCGAGGAGAAATTTAGTATCGGTGCATCTCTAGCATATATTCACTTAGAAAACAGTTATTTTACATTGTTTTAATTTTTCACAATTTTTACTGTAGATCAAATAAACAGCCTTGGAGAGCATGAGAGACTTCTTTACAAAACATTACAAATCTCACCCACCCCAAGCTTATGAACAGAAGTGTATTTTTCATGTCATTTTGGTGTAAAGTGTGCCATAACACATAATAAATCTGATCATTTTGTGACTTCAATTATAGTTACAATTATTTGCATTGTTAATGGTAAAATGATTTCAGTAATTTGATTAATAACCCCCGTTTTTTGGTAACACTTTATTTCAATAGTCCACTTTAGACATTTTAGTGACTGTAAGTAACTTTGTAACTTCATGTCAACGTGTCTTCAGCGGACGCGAGCGGCGCGAGACGCGACAAACCCATTATAATGAGTGATGCTGTCTACACTGGACACGACAAACTCCCGATAGTAAACTGACGCCCTGTTCTATTTCTGACCTACTTCATGTCTAATGAGAGCTAGTTGACATGTAGTAGTTACTTATAGTTAGTATAGTGGACCATAGATATAAAATGTAACCTTTTTTTAGTTTAGTTTTCACATTTACCTTTTTTTTTTTTGTAGAAAATGTTGACATTTATACCGCTAATAATTAGCCTAACCCCAGGAATGTGTTTAGTTGTAATTCATGTGGAGCTTATGCAGTCTGAGTTGTGTGAGGTTGAAGAGAAGCGCGCCCTCCTCTGGCCAGATTTAACACTGCAGCAGCTGCTGCTTCATAGGGCAGATGTCTCTCTATCTGTGTTCATTAACATTAAGATTTTAGGAAAAGAAGCCTAGAAATCATAAAGTTTATTTCTGGTGGTGTTAACCGACCACCAAAGCAGTCTTATATCAGTAATATGGGTTTCCACAATCAGATCTAATATGAGATGAGAGAAACTGTGCTTGTAAAATGAGATTATGCACTCATTATCATGAACAAGACCTCAACTGTAATGTTATTTAGATTCTATTTTTTTATTTCCTTCTGCTTAACAACATGAACGTAGCATAATTCATAAAGCTCAGTTGTTATTTTCTCCTCTCGTCCCTCGTCTCAGCCGGTGTATATTTGTCCGTTCGGCGCTGAGATTGAAATTGTCCTTTCTCATTACCAGTCTTAATAGACCCCTTCGACCTCATCCCACACTGAGATATCATCTGATCCATAGAATTAATTAATTATAGCCCAAATATTATAGATTATTAAAAATAGCATAAGTAATAGTGTAATATCTCAAGCTGTCGAGTTTAATAGTCAACATTGTCTTGGCACCTCTTATCAGCGGGAGACACCCGGTCAGAATATTGATTTCTAGTCGTTTTAACCATCATCTGCTGTTGTGATGGAGAATTGTCAGGCTTTTACTACTCCGTGCTCATTTAAAATCATTAGATTGCTTCTGACTAAAGCCGGCTTTGCTCTCAGAGCACTGGAACGCCATTATTTTATACTGTGTAAACTGACAAAGAGTGTCCAGCAGAAAAACAAATGTGTTATTTAGAGCTGGAATAGTCAAAATAACATCATTTAGTGCCCTAACATCTCTGAGAGCCTTAAATATAGCTTTTTATCTGCTACAATATTTGCATTACATAAATGATCAGTTTCTGAAAAGATTTTGTGATCTTGTTTTAGCTGATAATGTTATTTAAAACAACAGAAAGCGTTGAGTTTTAGCTCGATCAGACTGAATGAGATCGCTCAAATGATCTGGAATATGTAAGTGATTTGTGTTAACGTCAGAAAGTGTCTTGGTTATTCAATTGTCAATAATGAATATGTTATCGTCAGTGATTTTCTCACATGATGTAGACAGAACTTGGTTCGATGTGTTTCGTCGTCTGTGAATGGGACCATTTACATGCAAATTATTGTGCATAATATGATTAAATTGGCAAAATCATTCAACGGGCTGCTGGGAGGATTTTCTAATTACAACAGCAGTTCCCCAATCAGCTGGTAAAACAGACAAATGATTTGTGTTTTCATGGATAGACGGATCTGAAGTTTAGGTTTCATGCTGTAAAATCTGCATTAGTTAAAATTAGGATGATAGTTTATATGGAAGTGTGTGCAAATTTAGCCTAGAGTTTGCAGAAACACCCATGGGAACGCCTGTTGTAATAGCTATTGAAAGATCAGGTTGAATGTGTGCCGTGATGCTGCGGCTCTTCATCCGGACTCCCACGGGTCCGCTCATGATGGGATAATCGTCTTCATCCTCACAGATGAGTGTTTTACCCATTATTTTGTGCAACTTTTAATTCCTCGCTTCCAAAGGATCATTGCCTCGAGTAATTGTGACGAACTGACCTTGTGCACGTCGCTTCTGTGAAACAAACTAAAGAAGAATCACACTTCTGTGGTGCTTTTTCATGTGAACTAAAAAATGCTGGGTTAAAAACAACCCAAGTTGGATTGAAAATGGATAAACCCAGTGACTGGGTTAAATGTTTGCCAAACCTGCTGGGTAGTTTTATTTAACTCAATTATTGATTAATAATTGCTGTATTTCTTGCTTAAAATGAACCCAAAATATGTTGGAAATTAACATTTATTAATAAGTTTAATCAATAATAATTAAACTATAAACATTCATTAAATTGCTTATTAATAAATGTTCACCTTTTGATTATTATTGTTGCCTCTAGTAATTATGTGTCTAATTTTTAATTTCCAACATATTTTGGGTTCATTTTAAGTCAGACATATAGTCATTTTTAATCAATAGTTGAGTTAAATAAAACTACCCAGCAGGTTGAGCAAACATTTAAAAGATTAGTTCACTTCAGAATGAAAATTTCCTGATAATTTACTCACCCCCATGTCATCCAAGATGTTCATGTCTTTCTTTCTTCAGTCGAAAAGAAATTAAGGAAAACATTCCAGGATTTTTCTCCATATAGTGGACTTCACTGGGGTTCAACGGGTTGAAGGTCCAAATGTCAGTTTCAGTGCAGCTTCAAAGAGCTCTACACGATCCCAGACGAGGAATAAGGGTCTTATCTAGAGAAACCATCAGGCATTTTCTAAAAAATAAAAATAAAAATTATATACTTTTTAACCACAAATGCTCGTCTTGCACTGCTCTGCGATGCTCCACACATTACGTAATCATGTTGGAAAGGTCACGCGTGACGCAGGTGGAAGTACCGCGGTAGGGCAAAAAACTTTTCTCCTCCAAAATCATCCGACATCGTTGTTTTACCTTTTTTTGTAAAGGCCATTTGACTTAGTCTTTGCACGTTCGCTTCGTAAACACTGGATCGGTACTTCCGCCTACGTCACGCGTGACCTTTCCAACGTGATTACATAATGCGTGGAGCATCACAGAGCAGTGCAAGACGAGCATTTGTGGTTAAAAAGTATATAATTTTTATGTTTTTTAGAAAATGACCAATGGTTTCTCTAGATAAGACTCTTATTCCTCGTCTGGGATCATGTAGAGCTCTTTGAAGCTGCACTGAAACTGACATTTGGACCTTCAACCCGTTGAACCCCAGTGAAGTCCACTATATGGAGAAAAATCCTGGAATGTTTTCCTTAATTTCTTTTCAACTGAAGAAAGACATAAACATCTTGGATGACATGGGGGCGAGTAAATTATCAGGAAATTTTCATTCTGAAGTGAACTAATCCTTTAACCCATTTGCTGGGTTTGTCCATTTTCAACCAACTTGGGTTGTTTTTAACCCAGCAGTGCTCAAGGTTGTTAAATGTTCAAAAACTTGTGCTTATCCGTCATTGTTTTTGTTTTTTGTAAACTAATATAGAAAACAAAGTTTAAATTAGGGTGATAATTTAAAACTGTGATGGAAACAGAATGCATGTATTTTTGTAATATATATATTAAATATTCGTTTCTGTGTTGTAAATGTTTGGTTTTTGAGGTCAAGTGCATTATGGCCCATTTTCTCGTTAACATCTCTGATGATCCTATCCTGGGAGATGGGAGGCAGAAAGTAGGGAAAAATAAGCCTATTTAGTGTGTTTCCAGTCCAGTGCTCTGACTGTGATCTGACAGCTGTGTATATCAGGAGCACATCATCGCTCACTCTCTCACACTCAGACGGAGATAATAGGCTATTAGAGGCATGGGATTAATTTGTAGCCAATTACCACTCACAGTGGAATATGAATGCATAAATAAGCCACGGCTTGTGTCTTAAGTTTTGGCGGTGATCAGAGCAGTGTAAAGGGGAGGGGAGCCAGCTGGGCGCGCGCGCGTGTGCGCGTGTGACATAAACGCCGGGGTGTCCTGAGGGGACGGTTCAAACCCAAAAAGGACCTGAGCAGAGGGGGACATCAGCATCACCCACACCAACATCCCACTTATTTGATGTCCTCTCAGCAGTATGACTCCTGTTGAATAAAGAACGGCGAAAGAAAGCAGAAGTCAGCCCTCTGGAGAGCGATGAACCGGGAGAAGGTGCAGGCTGGCGACTCCATCGTGCCTCCCGCGGCCGGCGTGATCGTGGTCGCTCCGCAGGACGGCATGGACGACAAGCACCTCGGAGAACTGCCGGTGTTTAACTGCGCCGGAGGGAGAGACGCGCTACCGGCGGAGAGTCGAGAGTCCTCACCGAGACACGAGCCCGCGCCCGCGGGCGCGCCGCCTACCGTCCACCGGACCACCTCCTTCTCTGTTCTGGACATTTTGGACCCCAATAAATTTACTAGTAAGAGGCAAGCGCCTAACAGGACAGGTTGTGAGTTCATGTTTGGAGCGGAAAACAGAAGCGATGACTCGAATCACACGATCGAGCACAAGTCTTACCAAGAGGACTACGAGTGTAAAAAAACATCAGGGATTTTAAGTAAGTGACCCTTTAATATTGTGTGTGTGTCCAGAATGATGCCAGCGTAAAAGTACATAGTTGACATATAACTTTATTTTAGTTTAAAATTATATAATGGAAATGTATGTTTTGTTTTGCGATTTAAAATTGTAATGCAAAATGTACATGAATGTGAAATGGGTGTTTTAGCCGCTTTTCAAGTCTTTCACCATGTAGTCTCATATCATTATTTATGTCGTAAAAATAAATGAGTAATAATAATAAAATATTGTTGATTATTAGATTGAAAAATGTCGCGTCAAATACCCGATTTATAAGAAAATCTAAGTTTTATTAGAATTATTTCTTTATTGTTAACAAATGCAACTTAAGCCGCCATCTTAAAAAAGAAGGACTTTAACTAAAGTTTATTTACAGAACGAATTAAACTAGTTTTGAAGTCATTAAAATCCTTGAAAACGGCCATTTTAAGTGTTTGCTCGAGTGGTTGTTGGAGTAAAAGAAAGGTTTATTAGAATGATAGTTTTCGGTTATTCTTGAGACTGGTGAAACTTTTTTGTGGCATTTTTAAGTGTGTGTGTGTGTGTGTGTGTGTGTCAGATAAACTACATTAAAACAGATCCTCAGATGAGTCTTGTGTTTAGTCCGAGCACATTTTAGTTTTTTGAGACCCATGATCGATATCTCGCTTAATAAGTATAATAGGTTTTAATCTTGTAATTATCCGAATTTTAGCCCTATAATTTAGATGTTAAGAGAGAGTTTTCAAGCTGCCTGAAAGAGATATACTCATTTCTATAATAGGATATCGACCAGATCCTCCTCATTATCCGCGTCTTTACGCGGCGACCTGCGTTAAATTAAACGCAATCGAAAGCATTTAATTGTTTTTTCTTTAGATATGTTAGCGCTTTGTCTCGAGTCTAAATGCTGAAAACAGTCTTCACGAGGATCATCTTATCTTCTGCCTGCATTTGCAAGGACAAATATGTGTCAACCTCGATGATTGATCGGAGGCGGCGCGCGAACGCAATTTTCAATAAACAGTAATTGTAGGCTGCAATAATTTGATAAGCTTTGTGCTGTTTTTAACAGCCGCTTTAAATGGTGGAGTAAATTGAGAGTTATCGATTAGTCGGACACGCTGTGATTTAAGATGTCAAGACGAATTGACACGCCAGAGGAAGTGCGTCTGTTCACTCCTCACTTCATATAAACACAACAGAAACATTAGTTTAATTTCAGGTGTAAAAATTATGTTTGTCATTCTGTGTGTTTTTAAGTAGTTACCTAACATAATTGTTTGAGTTAAACTAGCACAGATGCCTGCATTTTGGTTTAAATAAGAAGAAAACAATTTCTGCGTTAACCAATCGACATCACAGTCAAAGAAATGTTAAATAGCCAATTTAAAGGAGAAAATGGAAGGTTTTATTTTAGAATGTTTTATTTACGCTTAAAAATAAAGGTTGTTTATTGGCATCAACAGTTCCATGAAGAACTTTTAACCTCCATTTGCACAAAAGGTCCAAATGTTCTTCACACTCTTCAGAACTGTTTAAAGATTCTTTAGCGAACCAAAAATGGTCCGCCATTTTGGAACCTTTATTTTTAAGAGTGAAAAAGGCTAAATTAATAACTACATTTACACTCTAAAAAATGCTGGGTTAAAAACAACCCAAGCTGGGTTGAAAATGGACAAACCCAGCGATTGTGTTAAATGTTTGGGGGCAGCTCAACTATTGTTTAAAAATGACTATATGTCTGTCTTAAAATGAACCCAAAATATGTTGGAAATTAAAAATCAGACATAATTACTAGAGGCAACAATAATAATCAAAAGGTGAACATTTATTAATAAGCAATTTAATAAATGTTTATTGTTTAAAATGTTAATTTTGGGTTCATTTTAAGCAAGCAATAAATTATATAATGGAAATGTATGTTTTGTTTTGTTTTTCAATTGAAAATTGTAATGCAAAATGTACATGAATGTGAAATGGGTGTTTTTGACTGGCCAGTCACAAAAGTTTTTCACCAATTTTTAAATCACAATGATCCAAATTAATTAATAAGCGTGCAAATATTCCATGTAGTCTCATAAATTATTTAGGTCATAAAAATAAATGTGTAATAAGCAATAGCAAGCAATGCAGTAATTTTTAAACAATAGTTGAGTTAAATAAAACTACCCAGCATGTTAGGCAAACATTTAACCCAACCGCTGGGTTTGTCCATTTTCAACCCAACTTGGGTTGTTTTTAACCCAGCATTTTTAGAGTGTAAATGTAATTACATTTGCCTTTTTTCACTATTAAAAATAAAGGTTCCAAAATGGCGGACATAATAATCTTTTAGTAAACAATTCTGAAAAAGAACCATTATTTTCTTAGTGTGAAGAACATTTTCAACCCAACTTGGGTTGTTTTTAACCCAGCATTATTTACTAAAATGCCTTTCTTTTCCCCTCCATAATTCATAAAATTATGTTAACCTGTTGGTGGGTTTTCAGTGTGTGAATTCACCTGTACACAGGTCATCTGACGGCGGTGTTTGTGTTTCCACAGAGGACGGGTTCGTGTTCCGGTCAGATGAGTGTGAGGCTGATTTCACCCGCGGGAATCAGTCGGACGGAGAGCTGCAGGAGGATCTGTGCAGCGAGGAGACCGGGAACAACGACGCCGAGTTCGGGCAGCACGAGGACGACGACTCCATGAGTAAAAGTCCAGACCAGACTCAACAGTCCTCAACAAACGGACAGAACCACCCGGTGAAACCCAAACGGAAGCGCTCCGGCTCGGACTCAAAGTCTGGCAAGCCCAGAAGAGCGCGGACTGCGTTCACGTACGAGCAGCTGGTGGCTCTGGAGAACAAGTTCAAGTCGACGCGATACCTGTCCGTGTGCGAGCGCCTCAACCTGGCGCTGTCCTTGAGCTTGACAGAGACGCAGGTGAAAATATGGTTTCAGAACCGCCGGACCAAGTGGAAGAAGCAGAACCCGGGCGCGGATACGAGCGCGCCGACCGGCGGGAGCGGAGGAGGGCCGAACGGAGCGAGCAACGGGCTGGGCAGCCTGAGTCCTCTGAGTCCGTCTCCTCCCATGAGCGGACACCTGTCCATGCACACCAGCTATCCGGGTCACGCGCCCGGGGGACTCGTCTGCACCACGCAGTTGCCCTTTCTGCCGGGTCACGCGGTTCTGTCGCCCTTCATGCTGGGCTCGCAGACTTACGGAGCGCCGACATTTTACGCGCCGCACTTATAAGAACAGAATCACGGGAACATTTCTAACTTGAAGCACTATAAATGCGACATGTATTTCAACCTCGCTGCACTGTGGCAAACCCAGAAAGTTTACGAATCATTTACGTGCTAATAATTCGAATTGCTTCATTTTGATAAAATGTGAATATTTCTCTAGGTCAAACTGTAAATATTCAGTTATTATGAAATGTGTTTAGACATTAACTTTGAATGCAAATGTAGTAGGGAATAAAAAACGAAGAATGAGATTGTTGGACTGGAATCGTGTACAAACAGACAAACATAGAAAAGTTTATCTTGATTTTGTTTTTTACTGTGGGCCACATTATTTAATTCTGCACAGAATATGCTATTATTTAATTGTTTGTCTCACAATTAAAAGGTTGAAATAAAATGACAGATGACAAAGATCAGTTGTAACTAAATTCAGTGCAAAGTTTTGCATGAAACTGAGAAACCGCTTTAACTTTAACGAAAAGCAGGAATAAATCGCGTTGATTCCATTGGTAATAATTTCATATCATTTTTAGGCTGTAGAAAGTTTTCCCTCTTTCTATGGAAAGATTATGGTTAATTAAATTTACTTGAACTCAACCTAAAAATGCAATAAAATCTTTAGCAGTTTTAGAGAAAATGTAAGAATAAAGTTCAATCACGGAAGGTTCAGAAATTCGAATTCGTAGATGTAGAAAATGTTACATTTTAAATATTTATGTTCTTATTGTTTAGTTTTAGAAACATCCGCTGATATTTTATTCTATTGAAGCACTAATGAGACATAATTTCCTCTTTAAATCGACTTATTGATTTGCTTAAATATCAATAAGGATGTCAGCTGATGACTTCAGAAGGACAGTGGAAAAGTATTTCGTATTTACAGTTTATTGTTCGTTAAAATATTTTTGGTCAATTAATATTTTTCCGTGTATTAATAAAATTCATTAGATTGTAAATGTGTAACACGGGTCTCTATTAAATCGTTTCTGAAATCTGCGCACTTTTTGAGATATTAAACATTCAAATATGCTGCTGAATGTCGCATGATTTTCGATTGAAAAACAATCGTTTTTCAAGCTTCCTTAATATTTGAATGACATAAAATACTACATTATATATGTAATACAATTCATTTCATCAATTATATTTAACAGGATAATACTGTTAGTGGCTGTTTGAGATTTCTTAAAATGAGTTTTGCGTCAAAATTTTCTAAATTCGTTTGGTGCATTTGTTTTGCATATAGTTTTAAATACACAATTAAACAGCTGCGAAAGCGACATTTCACAAATTTACTACATATTTATTATATGTAGTAAATAAATAAGTTAATATAAATAAGTTTATATATTCGATTTTTTTATAATTAGATATAAATATTATTATAATCGCATTGGTCAGTGTTTTTGTAGCTCGTGATGTTAACGTGAAATAACAAAATAATATAATTTTGTTATATTGTTGACATATGAAGACACGGATACAAATACAGGTTATTTTTGTTCTTTGATCTTTTTCTTCGTCGCCCGTCTGTAAATAATCTTACACATATTTCTACACATCTAAGTTTGATTTCCGCTGCAGAATAACGCGCGTGAGGATCATGTTAGCAGATGATGGATGAAGAGGATTTATCGTTGCACACGTCATGTCTCTGTTAAATCAACGAAGCTGCTCAAAGACACTGTTTCCTTCTATCATTAGAAATGTCATATTTTTCTACAATGCTGTTTTCCTGTTGAATTTGACATTTAAATGTTCAACAAATTATATAAACTAGCACAGCATTCTTCCGCTGTTTTAAATAGTAGACAGTCACATTGTGAATAACTTATATTATTATATATTAATATAATTACTACACAAATTATATTAATAAATAGCTGTTTCAGCAGGTCTAAACGATCAAGGGGAAACTGTAATAGTGAGACTAAGAACATGCAAACCTCATCATTAATTAAATTATTTAAGAACCATTATTAAAGAAAATCCTACATACACACACACACACACACACACACACACTATATATATATATATATTATATATATATATGCGTGTTTATATGTGACCCTGGACCACAAAACCAGTCATAAGGGTCATTTTTTTGAAATTGAGATTTATACATCATCTGAAAGCTGAATAAATAATCTTTCCATTGGTGTATTTGTTAGGATATGATAATATTTGGCTGAGATACAGCCAAAAATATTCTCAAAATATTGAGAAAATCGCCTTTAAAGTTGTCCAAATGAAGTCCTTAGCAATGCATATCCACTCACAAAAATACATTTTTGATTTATTTCCGGTAGGAAATTTACAAAATATCTTCATGGAACATGATCATGGAACAAAAATCGATAATTTTGACCCATGACTGGTTTTCTGGTCCATATATATATATATTATTTTTTTGCTGTGGGGCATTTCTAATATTTACAACAAAGGAACCCTCAAATGAAAAATAAGTTGTCGTATTCACAGAAATGT